>VXBW01001196.1:1607009-1631168 GCA_013400375.1 Thinocorus orbignyianus
CGGACTCTTTTCAGTGGTTCCCAGTGACAGGATGAGGGGTAACTGGCACAAGCTGGAATCTTGGAAGTTCCATTCAAATATGAGAAAAAGCTTCTTTCTGGTGAGGGTGGCAGAGCCTTGGGAGAGGCTGCCCAGGGAGGGTGTGGAGTCCCCTTCTCTGGAGACCTTCAGGATCCACCTGGATGCAGCCCTGAGGGATGTGCTCCGGGCAATCCTGCTTTAGCAGGGGAGTTGGACTGGATGATCTCTAGAGGTCCCTTCCAACTCTGGCAATTCCCTGCTTCTGTGAATATATGTGTTTTAATTGCATTTCTGAGAAAAAGTACAAACTTAAACACTTGTCTCAATGGAAATATAAAGTAGATTGCAACCTTGAATGAACTCCAAAGTGACTGAATAGAAGATGTTCTTGGAATAAACAGAGATACATTTGTTTATCCATATTGGGCATATCAGCATATGCTCATTATTTCAGTAGTACCTATTAGCTCTAATTATTCTATTTATAGACAGATTTTCAAAGGTGTATCCATGGTGCTTAAGGAGGCAGCCCAAAAGACCTTTAGAAGAGAATGTTCTGTCTCTTGCTGTGGTCAGTACCAGATGCTCCATGGCAAAGCACAGCTTTTTATAGCTGGATTGTACCATCACCGACGGGTTGATCAAATTCATTGTTCACACATCACTAACTTTACACCTTAATTTGTGAAAACAAGAAGGCACTGCAATTTATCCAGCCATCAAAATTAGCTTTTTCTTTTTTCTGATTGGGACTATAAAAATCTGTTTCTTTGTCTCGGCAACAATTTTGTATGGGGAAGAAGAGAGAGACATATATTCCCAAAACACAGCGATTCATTTTGATTAAATTGTTCATGTTTCTGGTTCTACTTGCAGTTGGAGAGCGTCAAATTTTTGTGAAGCTGGTAAAAATAATTCTGCCCCTGCATGTGCCATTTTAACAGGGCTGTGCCTGTTTTCTCTCCCACGCAGCATTCTGTGAAACGATCTGTTGGTTGTGAGCAAAATCATCGGCTTTTGCAAATTAGAAACCAGATCCAGCCATCCACAAATGACAGAGAGATTTTGGAACATCTTTTAAGAGGGAAGACACAAAGAGAGTTTATTGGGCGACATATGCATGGGGCTATATGTGTGTGTGGAGTATATTGCGTTAGGCAAGCCAAGAGTGTTGTTCTAAGTAGGTGTTTGCCTGCTTTTCAAGAGAATTGAAACACCATACACAGAACACTGTGTGGGGATATTCTTCACATGCCGGGAAACAAATCTGTATTAGCAACTGGATAATAATCTACAGAATATACATGACTGATCATACTGAAAAGTATTAAGTCATGAAGCATGTGATAAGCATTTTCGTTATTGTAAAGTAGATACTAAAAATATTTTTTTTTTCCTAGTTGAAACCTTTTTTTCCTCTCCTGTAATTCTTATTAGCTTAGCAATTCAGTTATGAAGGGGTTTTATTTTGTTCTAAGAGAAAGGACTTGTTTTGTATCTTTTCCAAGGCTAAAAGGAAGAAAGATCTATTGAAAATCAAATGACAATACAAGATACGCAGCCGCTTTTCTGTGGCTAGTTTCAAGTACTCTGTATAAAAGCAATCCTTCACGTTTTTCTGACCATTAGAATGTTACTTGCCTAAAGCTTAAATGATTTTTTTTTTTTTTCCCAGTTTTCTGATCATCTTGTATATCAAGTGTGATCCTACATGTTCTTGGCTTTGCTAAGGGCTGGCCCACATTGGGTACTCGATTCATCCTCCTGAAGTACTGGATTCTCTTGTCCCAAGTTCTTTTCTGCTGAATTTTAATTTAGGGTAGCATATGTGTACAGCTCATATTTAAGGGTTTCTAAATAGCAAACAGCTCATCAAACGCTGTCCTCTAGCTCTTCAGGACTCCTTTTTTAAAAAATTAAACAAAAGAAATAACCCTAAATGTCATTACTGATTCACAGTGTAGTTTAGCCCCCGATATTAAATGTTAAGTGCTAATAGTGAATCTATGGAGACAGCGTCATATTTTGTAGTGTAAGTACTTTTAGGTAGCATAAGGTCTTTCAATATAATTAGTAAAGAATATTGAGTCCAGTCAGAAATATGGGATTCATCATTAAATTCAGGGGCTTCTTTATCTCTGTGAGTCTAATCATGTGTGCAGAAGACTAATTGTTAATGGCATAGGCTTTATTGCTCTTAGCATTCCTCTACTTTCGATAGAATGGTCTGCTTTGTGAGAAATAATTAGGTTTTATTGTTCTATTTGTATCAAGTCTTGTTGATAATCTTACGGTTTTACCAATTCAGATGCGGAGAGCAATTAGCGATAGTGATGATGTTTCATTTTAAATCACCAAGTATTGTTATTTTTCCTCCTTTTTCCTTTTCTTGTGACAATAACAGATGCGCTATCTCTAACTTTTAATGGGCAAATGCCAATAATTAACAAATGAAAGCCATTTGGGTTTGCAATATGTCAATTTAAGAATCTAGCTATTTCTGCTGGCATGTGCTTTCATGATCTGTAGGACACCTCACCTGTGTCTTCGCAATCAGAAAATGTAAAGCCTCAAGGCAATGACAGTGTCTTCCATAATCATATACCACTTTCAGTGATTTACAAACTCATTGTTTGACCTTGCTTTTTCAGTTGGGTGAATTGTGATTATGCTTAAGGATTAATTATTCTTCTGGTACTTGCTCACTTTGTCCCGAAGTCTCTGGAGCAACTCCTCTCGTGTTTTTCAGTTTTAGCAAATCTCAGAATTAATAAAGGCTGAGGTTTTATATGTATCCAAGGGAGTGCGTGTCAGAGACATTTAACAGATTTGTTGCTTGTAGCTCCAGAGGCGAGATCTTGGCACTTTTGGCATAAGTACCAACTCTCTTGTTGACTAATACATTTCAGAATGATTTTAGAATGAGATTCTTGTCCTGAATGCTCAGCAGGGGAAAATAACAATATGACTGAGAAGTCACTGTGAGATGCATTTCTCTGTGTGCAGGACAGAACATTATATATCTTTTGTTTAGGTCTGCATTTCAAAGATGTCCCCTATGGATTGCTGGCACTGCACCATAAGCACCCTCCACTCTCAGTGCCTTCTTACTAGGATAGTTTTAAAAAAAATGGGAAAATACTTAATATATATTTTTTTCTGTCTTGTAATGAGGCAAATTCTTCAACAATTTTTAATTATTCACTCTCTATTTGTAGGTCCTGACATTGATCTAACAATACCCAAAATCTGTTTACCAATTCTTGGCTAAATTTTAATTTTCATGCTAAAGACATAACAATGCAAATACTTGTGGGAGTCATCTGAGAAACAACTTCAAAGAGGGTTGTTCAGACTTGAGGGAAGGCTTTCCCTATTTTGACGACTGTTGTCTAACTCAGACATTGACATGTATTTACAAATATTTCCATTGAGTTACAGCTTTCCTGGGAAGCCGGGGAATATTAAAACATCATGAGTAGAGCTATTTGATAAAAAATATTGGGTTCAGTCGTCTGAAGTGGAGGCTCTCTGGAATACAGAACTCTAAGTTCATATGAGCAGACTTTAAAAAGGACTCATATTTATTTTTCTGGTGAAGTCCCGTGTTCTTTAAGTGCTGCTTTCTCCAGAACACAGATTCATCTCAATCTCAAGGTTCTTTGGGATCCTCGAGAAAAGTGTAGTCCTATTCGGCTACAGTGTGGTTGAGTTGATGACTGTACAGAATATAATGGCTAAACTGGGACTTCCAAAATTTATATAATATTTCAGTAGATAGAGCACTCATCCAGGCTTGCAAGTCTGAAGCTCTGGGCATTTTGTAGCCTCAGGGAGACCAAATTCATACCTTTCATTTCCCATTAAAGTGCCCTAGGTATTCAGCACAGAGGGCATTGTCCATTCCAGTTACATCTCTGTCATTCTGCAAAAAAACCAACCAACCACCCTCCAGGTTCTTGGCCTGAACAGACATCTGTCTGTAGTTCAGACACCGAGGCAGTCGTCTGGGTCAGCAGAAACTTCGGTCCAGTTCTTAATCCAAGTGTGGTTTAAAAATCCACCATGTAAAAGTTACGAGCGGTCCCCAGTTCATGAGCAAAACCAAACTCCCTCTCGCTTGTCATAAATAGATGTTCTAATCCTCAGGTTACAGATTATTCTGCCCCCTCTTTGGTTCTGGTTCATTTTAACATGGAAATGTTTTCTACGCAGTTGTGGAGGGTAAAGAGTATTTCTGGTGGTTGCAGCACCACACAGATGGGTAGAAGATGTGAGTTTGAACCCTTTCATGCTGAGGATGATGTGGGACATTTAACTCTTTTCCTCAGTAGCAAATAAAAGAAAAGTGACTCTTGTTATTACCTTCCATTATGCTTTTTTTTTTTTTTTTTTTAAATAGGAAACACCCTTGCTCGCTTCTCTTGAAAAGAATGATTTAGGTGCATAAATGTAGTAGTAGGAGAGGATTATTTTTGGACTGGCTGTACCAATTTAAGAAGTAACCACTCTGCTGTCTTTTTGTGTTGTTCCCATTTCCCTGCAAGTGATTACCACCTCCAGAGCGGACATTCTTACTCCCTGTCGGTCCACAGCCAGCCAGATTAGCCCGAACCAGCGTTAAAGGGGGGTTTAAATTAATCTGTTTGACTTGTTATTGAACTGGTCTTGAAACATTCACGCAGCCCGACAAAGCAGAGCCCCGTTGTGAATAACAGCATCTAAGGGAGGAGCAGAGACAGTGCGGAGCATTGATTTCTTGCAGTGTTCAGGTTTGGAGCCTGGAGCCTGTCCAACGGCTCCCTAAATCCCAGAGGATGGTGGTATTCAGAATTCCTGACTGATTTCTCTTCTGGCAGCCTAGAGCAAGGCACTGGAGCTCTATAGGGAGGTGGAATTTATGGCATTTATCGCTTCAGTGTTCCTCGTTAGCTATTTCAGTGTGTTGGCTGCTGTGAATCCCTCCCAGAATGTTCAATTTCCCCACCTCTGCTACCAAGAGACACCTCTTAATGATGGAAGATGCCTAGTGCACTTTAGAAGTTGGGAGTTTAACAGTTAGGGAGTTACATGACCAGCATGGAAGTGCCCAATCCTCTTGGTTTTTCTCTCATTTTCTGCATTTATCATCCAGTGTTTAGTAAAAATAATGAGAAGGAAAAAAAAAAAGAAAAAGAAAGGACCAAACAAATAGCGTTGTTCTATCCCACCAATATGATAGAACAGTTAAATTAATGGCTAAATCTAATTAGGAAATGAAAAATTACAGCTTGTCTGCTGCCAATACTAAAGCCAATGGACTGTGAGATAGAGCTATGGTTACACTACAAAATTATTTCACCATTGTTGAATCTTAAGGTGGCTTTGCTGCCTGCACTTGGAAATAAAATAATCCTAGCAATTATGGTTTGTAATTTGTGAGTGGCTTGAAATGTAGTGGCTTTTACTATAGTAAATGGATTATTGTATGTTGACAAAGTACAGGTTTAATTAACAGTGACAGATAAAGCTCTTGCCTTTAGAAGCTGTTTATATTAAAAATTACCTGATAAAAAGGGTTTTCTTTAAGCATTCTAAGTACTCGGTTGTGCATTACCATCTTGATCTGCTACCATATGTATTCATCATTGCATGGATGTTGCTTGGAATCACAGCAAGTTTTTCTGAGACATTAGACTGTCATAATAACTGATAGATCAATGGCTTCATTTGCATATTTATTATGAAGAAACTGCTTGTTTTCATCAACATAACTTACATTTTATGCATCCTTTGTCTAAAGTTAATTTGAAAATATTAATTTTCCAGTGACAGCTCAGTCTTCTTCCTGTTTAATCACTTAATTTCCCTTCTACCTAAGGATGACATTCACTGAAATGAATGAGAAACGATAACTTCGGGATGTCATTGTCCTCACTAAGAGCAAACAGCCCAAGAGAGGTCTGGGGAGTTGGACAAAAGAGATGAATCACAAAAGCAAGAGTTAATTACTTTACACAAAAATGTAACTTTAAAAATATATTCTTCTTTAGTTTATTAATTATCTGAAGTCTACAAATGTGTATTTTTTAGAAAAAATAATCCTAAAAAGGAAAAAAAAAAGTGCCATCTGTCAGAACTAGAAATTTCATTTTGCTCTGTACATTTTGTTTTCGGCATCATATGCAGCATCATCTGGATCACAGTGCCTTAATCCTTCAATGACAGGGCTCTGCAAAGAGGCACTCATGATGGATCCCAGGGAAAATAGTCACTGAAGTATTTTCATGAATAAAAAAGTGTTGGCATTTGGCATTTCTCCTTTTTTTGGGGTGGTTTTTTATTTTTGTTGTTGTTGTTAATTCCCTACTTTTCAATCATTTTATCCATTTCTGCAATTCAAGGTAGTAAAGATGTCCAGAGGATTACAAATAAGTTGAGAGGAGAAGGATATTGATGAAAGGAGGCGGCTTACAGCTTTCCATATTGTTGCATTTTGTATGACCAAGCTCAATGGACCAGGTAGTGAGGAAGAAAATGGAATTAAAGCAAGGAGACTAAGAAATAGAAGAGTATAAAAAGTAAGAGAGAGAAACAGACAAGAACAGAAGCAAGACAGATGCAAAAAGGACCACTAGTCCCGGGTGTCAGCAGTTTAGCCACTTCAGAAGTGTTAGCAGGTACTTGACCTCTTGGTAACATAGTCAGACCCTTTAGAAATTAGAAAAGATTTATGAAGTCATCTTGAATTCCCATCCTTGCTTCTGTCTTCAGAGATTCTTCCCATGAAGGCTATTTCTTATTGTGTTTTCTAGTGGTATGCATCAGGTCGTTCTTTAAAATAGGGCTTTATCTGTCCATTGCATCCTGTCTCAGCACTGGAAGCTCAGCCCATTGCCTGGGGGTATATCCACCAGCACCTCCTACCTCCTTCTGGGTGAGCTCCATGTAGCCTTCCTGCTGGTAGTGAGGATTTTACTGATGGGAAATCAAAAAGACATTGAGGTGCTGGAGTAGGTCCAGAGAAGGGCAAGAAAGCGGGTGAGGGGTCTGGAGAATAAGTCTCACGAGGAGCGGCTGAGGGAGCTGGGGGTGTTCAGCATGGAGAAAAGAAGAATGAGGGGAGAGCTTCTCACTCTCTACAGGTACCTAAAAGGAGGGTGTCAAGAGGTGGGGGTTGGTCTTTTCTCCCAAGTCACAGGCAACGGAACAAGAGGAAATGGTCTCAAGTTGTGCCAGGGAGGTTCAGATTGGATATCAGGAAAAATGTTTACACTGGAAGGGTTATAAAGATTTTGAATGGGCTGCCCAGGGAAGGGGTTGAGGCACCAGCCCTGGAGGTATTTAAAAGATTTAAAAAGTTGACATAGTCCTTAGAGATATGGTTTATTGACGGTTTTTATCAGAGCTAGGTTGATGTTTGGACTAGATGATCTTAAAGGTTCCTTCAAACCCCGATGATTCTATGAATACTTTGTTTGGTAAACGGATTTTAAGAATGAAAATGAGATGCCTTTTTTTTTGTTTTGTTTTCATCTACCATCAATTTAGCGCATACATCAGATGTGTGCTGATAAGGACACTGGACATGATTTTAGCCTCCAGCCTGTTACTAACTTTAGTTTGGTAAAGGTTCAACCTAGTTCACTCATTTGGCTTGCCTCAGTTGCATGACTAAAGATCTAAGGGAAAAATGGTTAGAGTCTCAGCATCTGTTAATTTAAGCTATTTAAAGTACAAACGAATCAGAGAAAAGATTTTGAAACAGTTTTTCTTAGAGGATTTCTTCCACTCCCTGCTTGTATCTATATTCAAAATGATGGAAATTCTTTTAAAATTCCAAGTTACAAAGCAGCCATTAGGAATTATGGTAGCTCCTATAATACAGTAATATGCTCCACTGGTGGGAACGTTCAGTGGCGAGCTTGGAAATGCCTACAAGGAATCATTCTCCCTGGCAGACAAGGCCCCGTAGGCTGCTTAAAACCGTTGCATGTCGTGGCTGCTACCCAGGCAGCTAAAATCTCCATGAAAATGCACTACCTCTGGAGTTTGGAGACGCTACAGGAAATGTAATTAGAGCAGTTTGGGTGATGTTACAAGACATAAAATCAGAGATGTTTCTTACTCTTATTACACACTTAAAAATATTATCTTAAAGTGCTCCCTAATAGTTTCTTATGATTTTGTCTTGCTTTTAAGAAAGCAATGTCTTTGAGTACAAATAGATGAAAAATCCCTTGGTAACCAGGGTAATTACAGAGATTCTCAATTACCAATCTACACATTCGCTGACTTTTCATTTATAGCTTCCTTTGCAAATGAAGTTGTATTACAAGATGAAGTAGATGCATTTTCAGTTTGGGCTTCTCTTCATGTTCTCAAGAATTTGTTGGTCCTTTGGGTGCTTTTGTTGTTGGCTCTCTGCTATTTTTTTTTAAATTGTTCCATACTGTGGGAATAATACTACATGCTACAGCTGCATCCCTCTTCTCCCAAGTATGTATGTGATACCAACAATCCTTTTTATTTTGGATGTGGAATGTATTTTTATTTGTGCGTGTGTATTCATAAACACACACTCACAAATACACTTATATGCTCTGGTTTTGTGTCTACACAAAGTCCTAACTGTGCACATTATAGAGGAGCAGAAACACATGGCAATGCCCTGCACAGAATGTTTGTGTAAGGTGAAGAAATCGCAAGGGATGAACTTTCAAAATTAATGTTATCGAACTGCATGTGTTTGGTGAATATTTGGTAATAACAGGCCCTCCATGTTGAGCCAAATGGGAACTAATGATGAAAACTGGAGGATAAAATAAATGTTAAATTTGGGATGTCGCCAATAAAAACCTGAAAATGTTGGGGGCTAAATTTGGGGATTTTGTGAGTAACACCTTGTTACAGCCCAATCTTTTCAAAATTTACTCATGCACTTTCCAGCATGTTTTTCAATTAGCTAAATATCGCAGCTGCATCTTACACATCAGGCAGTTGGTGTTAGCTCAGCTCCCACGCTGAGAGGCCAGAGGGCTCTTCTGCAGAAGGGAAAGGAAACCAACGTGAAGCTCTAAGGCGAGACAGTTGATTGCCTTTTTCGTTTGCTACCATTCTTCCTTCTTTCTGGACATGCAAATAACACCAATTTACATTAAAAATGTATGCAGACAATTTTGACTTCTGTTTATGTCACCATTAAATCTGACCCTTTGTGATTTACACTTGCGGTTTTAATCCTGAATTAATGTGGCTGATGGCAATTATTTGTCTTTTTAATTGAAATAAAGTAGGAAAGAGAGGTCTCCTGAATTTGTTACTTGCTGCACAAATGTTTCTCCGTTAGTTTGGAAGTAAACATCTCGCTGTGGTGAGCAGGACTGGAAGACAGAACAGCGCATGTAATTGCACGATTTGTTATGCAGTTGGAAGACTAGGAGGGGGCACAGTCCTGGGGAAAAAAAAATTAAAAAAAAAAATCAAACTACAGGATATGGTCTTTTTTTGTAGCAGAATTATTAAGTCAGCCTTGCTTTACTTCTTTTGTAGAGGTACACAGTACCCAATTTTATTTTACTGTATTTACAGTGTTCATTTATGACTGTCTTCAAAAAGCTGTGGGGTGTGAAATAGGAATATATATATTTTTTACATTAAAGGGTTCAGAATTGCCTTTCCTGAGGAAACTGTCAGTGATGCCAGAGAATATCAAAGTCAGTGTGAAACCATTATGCTAAAAACTTACTTTTCATTCATTTTCTCTGCCTCTGTGTTTGAAATCGTGATAAAGGTTGAAAGTTTAGAGGTGACTGATACAATTATGAATGCAGTGACTGTTTAGTTAATTGGCAGCACTTTGAATAAAGGTACCATTTATAAATTATTCATTGATATATATTTCATGATTAATAGGTGGAGTTGGGTTCTTCAGCTCATTGAAAAGCATATTCAAATTGCTTCAGTAAATTTGTAACAGATGCTGCTCTAACAAATTGTTATAAAACACATTATAATGTGTAGATATAACTGAAGCAGTATATATCATTTTCCTGTTATTCAGTGTTACTGTTTTCTTTATCATTTCTCACATCAGTATAACACTGAATAAAGTAGGGATTTTTTTTTTCTAATGAATAGGATGGGGAATAAAACCAGATCCTACTTGTGAAATGTTATGTCCATTAAAACCAGTGGTGAAATTTCCACTGCCACCACTATATTCAAAAGTCAGATGCAAACTTCAGTGCTGTAAGTTGGTACGGGTGCCTTGATTTCACCCTAAGAAAGGTTTACAGATTGAATAATAATACTGTAGTTAACATATATTAAAGTTACTTCTTCATTGCTACTCCCAAGTCTCTTCGAAGAATGAAGAACATGCTTGTTTAAGTTTTCAGTGGAAGTTCAAGTCTCGGTTGTGTTCCTCCAAGTCCTCTTCCTGCCCATGAAATTATTTCCTTTGAAGGTCTCCTTTACGAGTCTTAGAAGTCACTACAGGTCTTTGAGCTTCCTTTCTTATTGCTCCACCATCAACAGGGGGCGATGGTGGGTGATATTTCCTGCTATTTTCCATCTCCATGCTCTGTCTTATGGTCCCTCAGGTCCATTGCTGTCTCTGAAGGGCTCTAATCCAGCAGATACATGCACCACACTCTATTTTGCAGTCTCTCACTGCACAGTTCTGTGAGCAGATATTCACATTCATATGACCTGTGGATGACAGCAGGTCTGAGGTCTTGGTTTGGAAAGTATTGCTCTGAATGAATAATAATCAGTCAATGTGGGCTATTTTGTATTATTTTCACATGAATCTTCAGTTATCAAGGATACTGAATTAGCCTGATAGACTCTGACAACTTGAAAACAGTGCAGTTTGAATAGTTGTGCCAAGTTGTGCCAAGTCCATTGATTAATTTATTTGATCTTCTCAAGGGTCCCACAGGCTATTGACACACATATTTGGAGAATTCAGGAAAACACATGGTCAATATTCACAGGAGGGACTAAAAGAAGATGTTCGGGACATCACAAAAATTAGAAACAAACGTAAAGTTGTCTGTGGAAAAATTAATATGGAGCAGGTGGAGCCATCAAACCCAAACCAAAAGCACAATGCTCTTGCTGGGGTTTAGCAGTGGTTGATCTTTTGACACCACCACATTTACTGTGAGGAAATTCCTGTTATCAGCTCCATGACAAAAAAGAAAGTCCATTTACCCAAGAAAACTCTTCTGGAACAGCCTTGTAAGAAGCACCATATCTTGAACAGTATTTTCTCAGAATTTCTCTTTGTAGCTTTGTAATGCATGATAGACTTGCTGAAGTCATGGTTAGAACCAAACTTGTTGAGGACCACCCTGTACCCAAAGAAGGCAGCTCATGCAGAGCAACTAGAGGAAAATCACACTCCTACCACCACTGTAAGAAATAGTTCTCACATCACAACTATCAGAATTCATGGATTCTCTCTCGCTTGCTCTGTCTGTCTCAGACTGCAACATATTTCATGCAGCGTACTGAATGTCCTCAGGGAAACTGTGGGTGAAAAGAATCCCTGTGCATTCAAATGAATTCACCCAGACAACTGAGGAAAAAATATGAAAATCATATTTTTCCCAAGACAACCACTCCATTTCCAGCCTCTCTTACAAATCCTTAGGGAAGGTCTACAAAATACCTTCAAGACGCAATGTTAGGAGTGTAAGTCACATCTACTGGGCACTAAAACCAGGGACTCAACAGAAGTTTTATTCCACGTTGTAATTTTGATTTCCATTAATTTCTTGTATTCCAGAAGCAACAATTTCCTGTCTTTTTCCCCTGTCCTGTTGGACTGAATTCCTGATCATCTAGTTTTAGTCCCTTCCGTGAATATTGAATATATCTGTTGCTGAGTTCTTTAAATGACTAAGCTGAATGCAAACAATTCATCTTAACCATGTTTTGCTGGAAGGTTACTGCTCCTACACCAAAACCAAAGACGAGCTTTTATATGAGTCTCATTCTTTTTCTCACAACCACGTTACCTGTTCTAATAAAATCTTCCTTGCAGACCTTCCTCCTTCCCTTCTATCCTCAACTAAAGCATCAATAATATTACAGCCTGGGGAAGGGAACAGTGAGATATTTTCACTTTTTATGGCACCTTGCTGTGCAAACACGTATGCGTAGACATGCATATATATATATATATATGCATTTATATACCTGTGTTCAGTGGCCAAGTGGAAATGGAGATGCTTCTGGAAGTCTAGATCTCACGCACAAGTAATTTTCAACTGTTTTGTCCAGTTATGGGAAAACAGTGCTCAGAAAAGGGCTGCCACTGTGTGGTTTTGGGTAGTGAAGGCATCACTCTTCTCCAAATGTTCCAGCTGGTACCCATTTTGATGTCGGGGCAGCTGTGCTGTGACTCAGCATCTCTATTTATGAGGTTTTAATGTCCAAAATGATGTTGGTAACTCTTTCAGATAAGAGTTGGTTCCACAACAATTGGGGACTTTTCCAACACAACAGCTAAATGCAAACCAGTAAAAAGTAAGAGAAATACTGTTTGACGACTTATAGAGTTAAATAATGAGCTTTCACAGGAAATTTTTCACAAAATTTTTTAGAAGTAATGGAATAAAAATTAGCTTAGAATATTCAGATGCCTGAACACGGGAATTTTTAAATATATTAATTTATTGTATTTTATTATATTTATTTAAAAACATAACTACTACTTGTTTCTTAAGAGCAAAGCCAGTTATGGAAAAGGTAATGGCAATATGGCTTACTGGAGACTATGGGACTTTCTTTAAACTCAAGGAATTAAATAACACTTAAAAGAAAATAGGTTATTTATCAAGTCAGATCTCAAATTTAGCCTCCAAAACATTCCAATTTTTCTTACACAATCTTAGGAGCTTGCTTAAGAAAGTCTTATTTTCTTTGGAAGAACACATTGCACAGCGAGAGGGAAACTTCCTAAATTATTTCAGAATCCCTCTGAATTCATTCACTGGCTTTAATTTAAAATTTTATTAAAAAAGTTTTGCTGAAACTACAAGGTTTGATTTTTCAGTGATTTCCAGTGCTCTGTTTAAAAGTGGGTTTTTTTCACCTAAACACACTGCAAAACAGACAAGGGATTTGAAGTAAATTGAGTCTTCTCCTCCCTTATCATTGAAGGGAATAAACTTCCCAGATGCTAAATGGTGTCATGACTTCCACCTGAGCTCTGGGCCAACAGCCGTTTGGCCCAGCTGGTGCCCATTAATGCAGATGATTAGGGGTTAGAGCACAAATAGGTGGAATTGAAGTAGGGAGACCAGTTGGTCTCTGTCTTTTGCTCTTTGGAGCTGGGAGCCCAGTGTTACCTCCCCAATGAGAGCGTGCTGCTTCTGGGCAGGTCAGTTGGTACATTGAGGGTTTGGGAAGTACTGGTCAGAGCTGGTAGGAATGGTGTTTAATGGTAGTAGGGATGGCGTCGAATGGAAAGCAGGAGAAGGGGAAATTTATGCCTATTTTTCCTAAATTTGTAGGGATCCCATGGCTCTAAGTACTCCAACTCCCCTGAGCTTTTCGTTGCTCTTGAGCCTATCTGTGGAAAATGTGACTCCGCTTCTGCTTTATTTAATACTTCCCAGATACTGTATTTGCTGACAATCTTCAGTCCTGTCTAATCAGGGGACAGGGAAATTGTTATGCTAATGGGGCAGAATAAGAATTTTACTGTCAGTAGGTGCAAAGGTTTACTGAGAGCTTTTCAGTAAAAGTTCAAAAATAATCTAATTTGGGTTATTTGTTAATCATCCTTTTTAATTAAGGGGTTTTTTTGCTTGTTCTGCCCTTTGCCTGCCTATGACTTTCAGATGAGTAATTTCCACGTATCTTTAGAAGGATATCATAGCAACTGAAACACGAGGAAGACAATAAATGAAAAAGTCTACAGTCAGGCAGTTTATTTTAGCAGACGTCAATCAATGGAGCTGCAGCTTCGATCGCAGGGCCTGAATTCATTTCTTGTATTTGATTTTTTCTCCAGCTACCATTTAGTACCATTAGTTTTTATTAAATGACTTCTGATGAGCGGGTGACTTTAACCTCTTCTCAGTCCTGTCCCTTCCCTGCACTATGGTGGACTGTAGATGAAACAATACCTATCCTGACAGAAATAAATTTAAACAATCTTGTTTTATTTTGCAATGCCAAGCACCTTTGTTGGTTTGCTGAACTAGATGTATCTGACTCTGAATTAATTTTATCCTTATATGGCCCTATAAAAAAGTTCTAGAAAAGTGAAAAATATCACTGGCAACAACAACAAAAAAGAAAGTATTTTTCCAGGACTGAGAAATACATTTATATAATCTCTATTATTCTCTTGCCTGCCTTCCTTCTCCAAGGAATTCTATCTTTTGCATCACGTTTCACGGAGCTACATGGCTGTAGAAATAGTCAGCTAGGTCTTTATTATATGTATTTGCTGATCAAACTTGAGAGTAACCGGCCACTTTGAGGTGGTTCTTCTAATTCTTTCACTAGATCAACTGCCAACAAGGTATTTTTTTTTTTTATCCCGCTGCAAGGTGACTGATAAAAGCGTGGTCTACACAGAACTGATAAGAAATGAATAATCTCACAGACAAAATATACAGCCTTTGTGAGAGATGGGATTATCACTTGTATGAAGTAGTAATAGCGGGGAATGTGATCAATTCAGAAGAACAAATTTGTGAGCTGGCAGCAGGTATTGTACAGGGTTCTTCTGCGCTGAACCTACAAGAAGCTGTAAGGAGGCAAAGAACGATGGCATGAGAAAAATGTAGCTCTTAGCTAGTCTTGTCAGGGGTATTTCTTAGGTATGGTGCTTTGCATGCTGCTTTTGAGAATTAAATTATGCTTGGAAGAGTGTGGACAAGGAATAATTGCCTAGTAGATGTCAAGCATGTCCACTCAAGTTCTTTAAGTCATGTTCCAAGTCACATAAAGAATCTCCTGTGTGTTTATGGGGAAGCTTTTAAAGCAAGATCTGTGAGTCCAATATCGCACCTGGGCGGTGAGATAACAGGTATAGAAGACTTGTCACCCATATACTAAGTTAAAAAATCAAGTAGTAAGTAGTAGCAAGTTTGTTGGAGCAATCAGTTCGAGCTCTGCTGTGGCTGGCTGCCCTCTATGGATGCTCCACCAGTCCAAGGCCAGTTGTAGTTCCCTGAGATACTAAGTTTTCCACCACTAGAAAGCTGTCTGTCTGTCTTTTGTACTGGTCTGCCCAGGGGAAGCAGCACTGAGCTAGAGAAATGTAGAGGTTTTTGCTGTGTTTGGTGTGAGAGCAGAAGTGTTTTCTTTCATCCTTTCCCACTTTGCAATGTTGAAGGAACCTTGCAGGATCCTCCCGTGCTCCGTTTGTTGCTTCTCCTACACATTCATACAGGGTCCTCTATTCCTACAGCTCCACTTTGTCTGTTGTCTTCCACTTTTTGTCTCTCTGGTAGCAAATTCTTCTTTGTTTCTTGCACCGATCGACAGCAGTGCATTTATTCTCTCTGTTGCACTTAGTTCACAATCTACTCATATTCTCCATGGTTCTTCTTAACCTGGGAAAGTGCCCACCTCAGATTTGTTTTATGCAGTTTGCTCTTCTTGCCCTAAGTGGGCACAGCTGCCATCTGGCTTTTCTTTTGTGTGATTTTCTTTTTTTTTTTTTTTTGGTCCTCCATTCTTATGTTCTGCTGTGTGTGAAAGGCACTGAACTGTGGAGTTGCCAAGAATCATACAGTGAGGAAGAGATAAAAGTATTAAACTACAAGACGGAGAGTGTACTTGAAGCTCCGTGTGCTGCCATAGCCAGGGCAGGCTCTCTGTTGTACAGCTCTATTTACGTTGTATGAATTTTAAGACATATTATGACATATGTTGCTCCTTCATTTTTGTGTTCTTGGGTGTACAATCTAATTCCACCTGGGAGAAATGCCCTTTCTCCCCTTGTGCTATAACTGTAGAGTTGTTGTTTTTTTTTTTTTCTCCTGAACACCTTTTTCACCTGTGGGACAGACCCAGAAAAACCAAGTGGTGAAGTTTAGCAATTAAACATAGTAGCTGTGCGAGCAAATCCAACAACAAGGTAAAACTTGGCTTTAGTCATACGCACATATTAGCGCTGATACATTGGTAGAACCAAATCTTGATGAAGATAAGTATCCTTCTACATTGTACATAAATAATTCTAAAGCATGATTTTAGACTTTGCATAGGTTTTGTCCACCCCTGTTACGCTTTACTCCTTGCTTTCTAATCAATTTAGGAAAAGAAACCTATTACAGTCAAAGCGCCATCATCATTCTATAAAACATACGTAACTTGTATTTACTAGAAAATTGAGAGTGAGCTTGCAGTAAGAATTCTTATTTTATTGATTAGGGGAAGAATAATAATTTTAGAACCAGACCTGTTGCATAAAGGCTCTTTTATTGACCTTGTATTGCCTACAAGACGTAAGAAAAGTTTAAAGGAATAGCATCTAATCTGTACAAGAAGAAGGAGAAATAAGATGTATTGCGTAGATCAGACTTCCTTTTTTCTTCTTTCCAGAAAAAAAACAGAGTTCTTCCAAATGTGCAAGTGAACCTTGTAATGTTTTTAAAATAAAATAATAAAAAAACCCAAAACAACAAAACAAAACTCCTTCCCTTACTTTTTTTTTTTTAAGTATAGACATGCATATAGGTACGGTGGTAGCTCTGTATGAAAACCAACAGGCACATAATTATGGGGAGTATGAACTTACACAGAAAAATCATCCAGTGTTAGTGGGCATAATGTAAGTCAGAAGAGAAAACTAGTGAGGTTCAAGGTTTTATGACCCAATTCCATTCTCTTCTGTTAAACAAATGGGACATGACAAAAGCACACCTAACGATGAGCAGGTTATTGCCCTTCAGAATGAGAAGGGCTGTCCTCAACTGGAGGCGGCAGAAAATGTTCTCCTAAGCTGAGAACCTCTGCCAAACTGAGCATCAGGGAGGAATCCTGAGGTACTTGGAAGTGTAGAATAAATTTACTGTCTTTCAGGTCCATATTTAAACAAGTAATGATGACTGCAGGCTAGTGTTTTGCTAGTCAGGATGGTGTCTGTCCCCCCTGGGTTCAGCTCGAGTCAACTGCTGCTGTTCCTTCATGATCTCATCCCTACCAGCTTGGTCCCAGAAGACCCACAGAATTCTTTTTTTGGCTGTGCTATTATCTCACTGTGCGACTTGTCTGTATAAGCCACCTCTAGCAAGTCACTTCATTTAAAAATCACTTTTCCCATCTGGGGAGAGGCTGAGGCTTGACTGGTGCTTAATTCATAAGCACATTGCTCAGAGTCATTGCTAACAAAGTTAGATGAAGAGGACCATAAGTGCTCCATTTATCTGGGAGAAATGCATCTCAGTTAAGAGATCCCATAATTGCAGGAGTCAAAATTGGGCAGCTCAACTTCCAGTTCTTGGAACAGCACAGTAGAGAATACCCTTCATTTAGCTACAGCAAATACTTGACTGAAATAGACCACCTGGCCATTTCTTCCTCCTTTCTCTTCTTCCATGGGATTTCGTCCTCTCCTGACACTCTCAGCTCAGCCCTCTCCTGATAAGTGGCCACCAAAGGGTTGCTGTTGAACGCAGCATTGTTGTGTTTGACAACATTCAAGATACAGCTTAACATTTCTCATGGCTGATGCTGGGGCCATACGTCAGTTGTACTACACATGATCATCTACACTGTGACATTGGCGAACGTGGAATCACTAAGTTTTGTTTCTGTGCTGAACCAAGGTCTCTCTCTCTGCACATAAACACAAAATATTTCTGAGATGCCGTTTTAAGAGAGTGAACTCAAAGATGGTTTGAAAAACTCGCTGATCTTTTCAAGTGAAGCATATTCCCACACGGCAATTCCCTAGAATATAAAGGTTCATTGGTTTTGCATGCCAGCACTCTCTCTGATTCTTCTTGGTTTGCGTATTTGTAGGATCATCGTGGATAGAGTCAGGGCAACAGGCACTTTCATTCCCAGAAGGAAATGTTGTCTTCTGTCTCTGTATGTGGTTTAATAGTTCCTGACTCCTTTCTGGAAGTCTGCAGGGAAAGGATTTGCATTAACTGACACAGCAGCTGTATTGGACCTTTAGATATGAACTCTAAAAACCACAACAAAAATCTTTTCATCTGGTGTAAGTGTCTCAAGAAGCAAAAAAACTTGAACCTGACTATCGTATTCTGAAATAACAAAATGCAAATCTGCAAACAGCTTCTCGCAAGTTTTTCTTTGGAAGTTGATACCCGGGGTCCGTATTTATTCTTTAAACTGTACCAGCCAGGAACATAAGCTGTGTAGGTGTTAAGGAAAAGAAAAACAGCTTACATTACAAAGCAAGATGCGCACTGTTTGAACGCATCAATAATTCCCTTTTTCTTCTCTTTTTACAGCAGTCCTGAAAAAGATGCAAATATATTCCACAATGTGGATTTGTACTGTTTTATGACAGATGTACATTAATATAAAACCCTTTTCGTAATGCACACATGGATGAGCCAGATTTTGTACAAAAATAATTGGGCTAATTAAAATTGAGTGAATGTTTTAATTTCCTTTAAATGCAACAACATATTTTCTACCTGTATCAGCTGTACGCCTTATTCATTTTGAGATGTTGGAAAGAAAGCAAAAGGGCAGATGACATTACAGGAAAGGAAGTAAAATTTTTCCAGCATTTTAATATCTTTTTTTTTTAAATGTTAAAATGGTCTGTTCAATAATAATACTCTTGTCTTAACCCTTTCACCATGTCTCCTTCTACATATAACTTCAGTTTTTAATATGCACATGCATGAGCGTGATCTCAGGATGACGACAGCATTGTGACATAACACAGTGACTTCATTTTTAGTGTTTAGTGATGAGCAATTACTTGTCAATTTATTTCAGATGTTTATGCACGTCATCGATATTTAACATGCCTTGTGTTCTTCATTGGGATCGTCTTATAAAAATGCAAACTTCGCTTTTTCCACCTGCATTATAAGTGAAAATGGATTCTCCCTTTAATATGACTTTTTTCTTCCTTTTTTTTTAAAAAATGTGCCTTGCTGCTCTGTGTATGTAGCACTGGATTCTATTGATTTCAAGGAGTAGTGTATCAGATACTCATTTATATGTACTAGCATCTTTTTTTCTTTATAAAGTGACTCTTCTCGCCCATCTTTTCAATTTGTCCAGTGTCTTTACTTGCATCAATATTACCCAACTAGCACTTCACGGCTTGCTGTATTTTCTGTTTGCATCAGTCCTATTCTACTAATAGCGTTATACTTCATATTTTTCTCAATATTTACTGCTAATAATGATTACCTGAGTCCTGCTCTGTGTGGGAGTTTTCTGGCTCTTATTAGTGACTTTTCAACCGTGTCATGAATCATGGTGTTAGTGTTTAATAAATATGAGCGAAAAGGAGTTATATTTAACCTGGGTTTCCTTCTCAGGAAAAACAAGATCCTTTTTTTGAGTAACTGCTGCAGCAGGGATGTAAACTCAGTTTAAAGGGTTTGTTCAGCTTGCTTGGGTTGAATGCTTGCCTGTTAAAATCAATGGAAGTTTGCCATTTTCTTCCGCAGAGCTGTGATTGCCTTTGCTGTTCCCCTTCCCACCCCCTTTCTTTTCAAATAAATTATCAGGGTGATTCAACCCCAGCGTGGTCCCTGGAAACCCTCGCTTCCTCTTTCTTCTCCTTTCTTAGGTTTTGCTGGTCTCTTCTTCTCCAAAAGCTGTTGTGAGCTTCCCTGCTCTCTGTCACTGTTTGTATCAGAATATCCCCAGCTTGGTTCTATCTTGTCATTTTATTTTGCAAGAACAGCATTTTGATTGGTATATACCGCTTTATGTTGTACTCCTTTGGGAATGGGGAGGGTATTTAAGAAATGCTTTTAACAGAGTAGCTGCAGCTCTGTATGTTTAAAAGCCACTTGGACCTTGGCAAGATATTCCCGAAGTTTGTGTTGGGGTTCTTTGAAGAGACGCCAAGGCCTCAGCTCACATGCAGAGAAAAGATACTTCTCTGGACCTTTATTAGAGTTTCATAGTCTTCTAGTTCAGATTTACACAGCTTTATTCTTTAGATTTCTGTCTCACTCGCTGTTCAGTGAATATTCTGCTATTAAGATCTAAACCGTGTGTGTTGCACCTCTTGAGATGGAAGAAGAAACACCAAAGCGAAACATATTCTGTCAGTGAGGAAAAAATAAACAACTAAATAAAAACTCTGCTTTGAGCTGCCATCGGAGCTCAGCATTTCTGTTGGGATGAGAAGATGGAGTTTTTTATACCTAGCGCCGGTATGAAATGCTTCAGCAAAAAGGCTTTGTGTCACGGTAGAAAGGCCAGGGATGAAGAAATGAAAAATTGCAGAATGAAGACATTCAGCACCTTGTCTGAAAAGTTCTGTGCAAACAAGGACCGTTCCTTTTGGGGCTGGGGGTTGGGACTTTGAAAGGAAGTACACATTCCAAACCATTGGCTTTTTTGGTGTTTTTTATAAATTTTTATGAACTTAATTTCCATTTTAATACTGATGCTATACGTATGAAAAATTATCCGTCACTAAATTCTTCTCTATGGAACAGTTGCTATCTCCAGCAGCGTTCTTACAAAGAAATCTTATAAAAGAATCTTCCCATTTTCCATTTGACTGTGTAATACAGCAAATCTCAGGGGGTATTAAATGTGTGTCTGTGGGAGAATGCAGTGTTCCTTGCATAATTTAACCAGCATTATTACTCCACAGCCATTCTTAAAGGAATAACAATTTCAAAGTTCTTTTTCTTATTCTACATTCTGTGATGTGGTGCTTTTCTACGTCCCTTGCTAGTTAAATAAAAAAACCCAAACCTGAAGAGTCTTGAAAAAGCTCTACTGGTGCAGCACAAAGTAGGCAAGGAGAAGTAAAAGTAGATATTATGTCTGGGCCTTTGATTCCAGAAGTAATGCATAGTGATGGCAGATGCTGTGTTTTTTCCTTTATTATTTGTAGAACTGTATTTATAGAAATGAAAGACTATAGGTAAGAATTTAATTATGGAAGTTTTCTATTAATTGTTCCTATTTTTTTTTTCAGTTGATCCTTATTAAGTTAACCTTAAGGCAGTGCTCAAGCCAGGAGGAATTCTCCCTGAGCATCTGAAAAGTTATAACCAGCCACCTGACAATCTTGTTTCTCTACTGTGTACAATAGAGTATTCAGGGACCAAAAAATTACTGGACTTTTTCTCCTTTGGATCATTTTTGATCCACTCTCAGTGGACACGGCAGAAGCATATAGAGTTCTGTGTCCTAGAGCTTACGTGCTTGGTTCTCTGTGTGGGTTTTATGCTTTTATCTGCGTTTGAGAGACAAAGACGTGGAGGTATTTATGCTGTGAGATGAATAATCTGCTTAAATAGCAAAGCACCGGTAAGAGTTATTGAAAGCTGAGAGTGTGTTTCTTTGGCACTTTCCTATGTGGCTTGAATAATATTGTTAAGAACTGGCTGGTGTTTTAGTCTGAGGACATTTCGTAGGGGTTTTTTTTCAGGGTGGGTTTGTCAGGTGTGATGTGACCACACTCCTGTATGCAATTGAATTATTACTTCCTGCCGGCAACTCAGCAAACTATGAAAAACTACAAGAGAACCCAGTTGTGACTGCAGTTTAGGTCAGTATTTTACATCTCTGGGAGTCACTGTCTGAGGCTTAGTTTTAATTTTTAAGTTTAATTTACAGCTAAGGTGTTCATTCTAAGACAGCTTTTACAAGAAGGCTTGCAAATAGGTAAGAAAAAAATTTAAGGTAGGATTGATGTAACGGAAGAGTTCACCTACTAGCAAAATAGTCCATTTGTAGAAATTTCAGGGAAAAATGTAGGGATGAATTAAAAGAAAAAGATTAATCATGGCTTTGTTGCTGGGTGAAGGGTCAAGATCTCTCTGGAGGGAAACTGGTGTAGCTCCATGCCGAATAATTGAACTTCACTAAGATGAGCTGAAAACCTGACCGTGAGGCTCGTTCTTCTCCTAGTCCGTGTCTTAAACTGGGCAGAAATTCACTAAGGTCACTGGAGTCACACCTGCATAAGTGACAACTGAATCGTGAACTACACAGAACATCTGTAGGAATGGCCCAGAGTGCAGAAGCTTCTGCTTTACCCCTCAAGAACTGGGTGCGTTAACTGTGTTAATAAACCATGAGCTGACTGGGAATCTTTCCAGTCTGTCAGATACATAGGTACAACTTGAAAATTTCCCTATATTTGCTATGCTAGATTTTTTTTTTTGTAGGGTTTCTAGGTCTTGGTAAAGGTGTTAAGTACTAAATAGTAGCGCTGCTCTTGGAGATGTTAACGAGCGCAGGAGTTTTATGCGGCTGAATGACGTTTTTTTTTTGTTCCTCATTACTCCATTTTGCTACTCTTTTGCATGACTAAGTTTGCAATTGTGTGCCTTTGAGTGAGTCTTGATGATCTGAACGGTGATGAAGGTGCTATTGTGAGGAACATGTGGGAGTATTCATCCACAGGAACATTTAAAAATATATATACACACACCATCTGGTGCAATGAGGTGTATTTCAAAGGCAAAATATTTGCTCTTTAGAAGTGTCTCAGAGTTAAGAATAATTTTTTTTTTCCCTTTGCAAAAGATGGTTTTGCAGTTTCTAGAAAGAAACTCTTCATTTGGAGAAGAGGAAGGAACCTAATAAGGAGATATGGACATTTTACAGTTCATTTTTGGAACTTCATCCATATTTTTAAAAAACTCCTTTAAAGTACCTATGCAGGAACCAGAGAGTAGTTGAAGAATAGCAGCATTAAAATTTCATAAAAACATAATACCATTTAGCTCTGCCTTGATATTTGTTTATACAACCAGGATCTATGTTAGCTCGCATAGAAAAGCAGAGCTGATTATCCCTTTATACGGCCTTCTCAGAGCTTTCCGACACAGAAGACTCCAATCAGGATTCCCCAAAGGAAAGGTCTTCTGAATTCACAGCTCTGCTCGAAAATATATATTAAGCTAGATGACCGTATGTTTTTCCCTAAATTACTGGTAAAAGTACTACGAAATTGTACAGGGCCAAGAACAGATGTTCAAAGACCCCTCGTAGCAGCACCTCTAGTGAGCGATGAATATCTAACAATAACTTTTACAGTTGTCAGCCTTGGCATAGTAATGTGCACATTTAGCACATTTAAATGTGCCACTTTAATTCTGTGTAGTGCTACTTTTTTTTTTTTTTATTAGAACAGTGTGCTTCAACATTAAATGTCTCACAGAGATTATTTTTTTTGCCAACTGAAGCTGGTAGGAATTTTTTTTTCTGGAGAAGACTTTAAAAACATGTTTATAAAAATCAAGATGAATAACATTTTTTTTTATTTTTTTTTTCTTCCAATTCCTTATTTCTTTGCTCACTTGGCAGCTGCTCATTGTTTTGCTCAGGATTAGAATCAACATGATGAGTTGCAGGTACAGAATTCATTTGATTTGTGCTTCACAATTTTTGCCCAAATAGTGTCCTGTATTAATCTTCTGGAATTTTTGCAGTATGTCAAGATGCATTAGAAACCAGCTAATTTCACTAGAATTGGATAAAAGGTTTTGCTTATTTTTAAAATCCACTATTAGTTGAAGACTGGTTCTCTAATTACTGTGGGGATAAAACTGCCCTCTAAATTAATTGCCTAGAATATCCACATATCTTCTGTTTTTTTTGGTTTTTTTTGTTTTTTTTTTTCCCAGATGTAAACAGGAATACTTACTGAATAATCATTTTAATGCGTCTTTATTGATATTTTAAAACTCCTAATACAGTAATGGATGTACGCTTCACTGATAGATTCAATTTCCTTATTATTGTGCCTCACTACTTGCCATAGGTTTCTTTTATTAGTGCTTTCCGGCTATCTTTATAAAATTAAGTTTTTACGCAATGCAATCAGGGGTTGGTTTTTTTTTTTCCCCTTCTTACGCTTTTGGAGACAGAGTTTTTGTAGTGCAACTTGCACTTTTCCCTTAATTCAGGATGATTTTTTAAGTAAAACAATCTTCTCTTGTAATAATGGAATTACAGTTTGTTGGGCTTTTTTTTTTTTTT
>VXBW01001197.1:0-44461 GCA_013400375.1 Thinocorus orbignyianus
GGTTGGAACTGGATGATATTTGGTTCCAGAGCCGGCCCGGGCAGCAGCTGGCTGTATGCTACTCCAGCTGTGGCGGGTTAGGGAGCAGAAGAACGTCATAGCAAGTAACTGTATGCATTCTGAGGAAAGTTCACTCTTCTTAGGAAAAAAATAAGAATTAAATAAAAGAATTAAAAAATCAACTCTGTTGAAACTGAAATTGAACATCATACTTGTAGAAACAGCACCTACCAGCATCTGCCAACAGCTGTGCTGATGAAACACAGCTCCTCTTCAGTGTATGACATGGAAAACTGGGAAAGGGATGCTGCTTTCTGGTACGTCACTGCAGGTCTGCTTACTGCAGCTCTGGTACCTGGACGTAGCAGATCCAGAACCAGAGCCAGAGATGCAGGCAGAGATATCACAGAATCACAGCATGATATGGGGTNTTCTACAAAGCTAATTCCCTCTTTGCCTGTTACCCACCCTTGAAGGATTTGTAGATGCTGACTAGATCCACCCTCAGTCTTCTGCAGATTAAAAGGACCCAAGTCCCTCAGCCTTTCCTCCTAAGAGTGATACTCCAGGCTCCTTGTCATCTTTGTAGTCTCTGCTGTCCCCTCTCCAGCAGTTTCCTGTCCTTCTTGAACTGGGGAGCCCAGAACTAGACCCAGTGCTTGAGATGGGGCCTCCCCAGGGCAGAGCAGAGGGGCAGGATGACCTCCCTCCACCTGCTGGTCACACTCTTCCTGATGCTCCCCAGTATGCCATTGGCCTTCTTGGCCACCAGGGCACATTGCTGGCTCCTGGGCATCCTGATGACCAGTCTAAGGAGCAGGAACGTTGCTTTACGGCAAGGATGGTCTGAAAGTCTCTCCCATTATCCACAAACTGCAGTAATATCCTTGCACATTTAGGTGAGAGCAGAATTAGCTGAAGAATGAGAGGTAATCAGCTGGAAGTTAACGTGTAGAAAATAGGTACATATTTTGAAGTGTCTGGGGAGATTATGGAGGGTAAGAGCATGGTTCCTAGATAAGCAGTAAGACATCAGAACGATACTCAAGTGGTATTTTCTTTTACACTGAAGCCCCCAAGTTATAAACAAAGGCCAGCAAAATAAGAAGTTGTGTTTACTGGGTCCCTAGACTTACCATCTAATACAGCTATTCATCAAAATACTGCATGGTTTTTGCATGACATGTGTGTCTTGTTCAATCAATAGAAAGCTGCTTAAAAATCTCCTAAATATCCTATTCTAAACAATGCTTAGCAGCTACAACCAGAGCCTGATTTTGATTTATTGAATAATTTGACCATAGAACACCTTAAGTCACAACAACATTAAGTGCAATAACTTTTCATTCCTTTGCTGAACACCATATGAAATTAAACAAAATAAAAATTGACAGCACCAAGTTATCCTGAATCTATTCCAGATGGATTAAGTTCACTGTATGTATTAAATGGAGATTTTAGCTTGGGTTTGACATTGCATTTCACTGACTCCCCAAAACAAATCTAAAATAGCCCAGGATGTGTTACCAATTCCATTTTAAATCTAAATATTCCTGATACTAATTATAGAGCAAAGGGAAAATGCTGAAGACATTTCAACTTTAACAGCCCTGCCATTCTGATTAAAAAATATCAGCTTTACATCTGCAAGAAATTTATAAAGTGGACTCTTTACAAATTGTTAGGGAGCAATTTGTGCACAGTTAGTTCTTTGTTTAATCGAGAAATCTGCCCAAGCCCTGATTGTGTGCTTATTTCCCTAAGGCTGGGAGTGAAGGTTATTTCATTACGCCTTTTGGGAGCAGCAATCTATCTAATACGTTTCTGAATTATTCCAGACTGAGCCGAAGCTGAACACGAGAACAAAGCCCTGCTTCCACAGCAGAACGACCAGCCTAACTCCCAGCTGGGAAGATTTAGGCAGAGATTTATAAGTACAAACACTGAAGAAATTTGCAAGTAATTGCATGTATTTGCTCTCTGTTGTGGCATGCAGTAAACTAATATTTATTAAAACATATCAGCACAGTGCTGCTCATTATACCCTCCCCAGTCTCTTCTTGCAAGGTTGTAACGAAGGTTTGTTTTGGTTTTTTTCCCTTTATTCTTGCAGAGAGAGAATGCTAATGAAAGAAGGCAAGAAAATCAGGAGCATCGATTGATGCCTGCTGTTTATGGAGGTTATAACGTACACAAACGCTATCTCGGTAATTAAATATAATATTGTAATTGCCACCAATGAGCAGACAGGAAATACAGTACTCCTGCTCACTCTATTTATCAAAAGCAACAGTCTCCTGGAGAGCCAGCATCTTCACTAACCATCACCTTTGGAATGTAACTGTGAGATACTCAACCCCACCATTCCCTACCTTTGGCTTGTCTTCCTACAGGCAGACACACACAGGGATTCCATCAGTGCCCACACGCTTGGCAGGTCCACGTTTTGCAACAACACTCAGATTATTTAATTTCTGCTGTGGTTTGAAGTATTGGTTCAGCCAGTACCTGGTAAAGCCTTAGTGGGCTGGAGCATTAGCTACTTTGGAGATCACTTAAAATCATACACTGATTAGAGTTGGAAGGGACCTTAAAGATCATCCAGTTCCACCCCCTCTGCCATGGGCAGGGACACCTCCCACCAGACCACGTTCCTCCAAGCCCCAACCAGCCCAGCCCTGAACCCCTCCAGGGAAGGGGCAGCCACAGCTTCTCTGGACAACCTGTTCCAGTGCCTCACCACCTTCACAGCAAAGAAGTTCTTCCTAATATCTCATCTAAATCTCCCCTCTTCCAATTTAAAACCGTTAACCTTTGTCCTATGGCTCTTCTCCCTGACAAAGTGTCCCTCTCCAGCTCTCCTGTAGGCTCCTTTCAGATCCTGGAAGGCTGCTCTCAGGTCTCCCCGGAGCCTTCTCTTCTCCAGGCTGAACAGCTCCAGCTCTCTCATCCTGTTGTCACAGCAGAGGTGCTCCATCCCTCTGAGCATCTTCCTGGCCCTCTGCTGGACCCATTCCAATAGGTCCACGTCCTTTCTATGTTGAGGACTCCAGAGCTGGTGTCCTCAAACTTCATTCAGCACACAGCAGCACACGCTGAAGATCAACGCGTTTAACGGTCATGGTGAGACCTCCATTTAACTGCAACACAGATGGGGTTCTTTGGAAGAGCAGGATCTTTCTTTATGGTATGTACTTCTCTAGAAGTTTTATCAAAGCTCAAGTTTGAGCTAAACTTAAGTTACCTTAGAAGCTATTTGTTTTTCAAACATTTCCTGACAAAGGGGGCACCTGGAAAAGTAATCTGACTTTGGAGATTTGGAGAATACCAGGGATACTCAGATTTATTCCACGCAATGATGGTCCAAAACTGCATACTCCAAATACAGTTTATTTCAAAAATTTGAAAATTGCTAGGTGACAGAAGCGTACCTACCTAACACACCACTTCCAAAACCCTAGCAATTTAAAAATTTAACATACAGCTAGTGACAAGCACTTTGAAGTTTGAAGGAACATCTCATCATCCAATACTCAGAATAGCACACTGGTTTCATAACTTTCACGTGAGACATTTGTGTAGCCCTTAGTATTTTGGTGTCACAACTACAAGTGCAGCGCTTGAGGTTTTCAAAACGACAGTCAGAGTACAGTCTGTCTCCTTCCACCCAAACTGAAAATTTCAACCGGTAATCACTTGGGTTTGAGTTGATGTAGTTTGAAGTTGGTAAGAAGGATGTACTTATTTACCATGTGGGCAGTGCAGGATTTATGACAGCCTTAACTATTAATTTTCACATCCCCAAGTGCTGGGGTTGTATAAACTCTGAGACAGGTTGACTCCACTGTTGTCACTTAGCAACTGTAACCAGCTGTTAAAATGAGTGTTTTCTTTGCGGAGTTTCCCCATGAGGTCCCCGCGCCACCTTCTCTGTCCAAATTCTTTTTTTTACTTCTGTGGGTGTGCCCAAAGTTTCAGCCTCGTTGCACAAAAGCACTTCATTAAGGACAACTAAGCAGATGCTCAACTTTAAGAGGCTTTCTATAACAAGCTGTGGTTTGTGGAATTCTCTGAAATGAGTAAATATTGCAATATGACAGTAATCTCAGAGTATTTGGGGTTTTTATTAGGAAAAAAAAAAAACCTCTTTTAGTAAGTAGGGCAAGAAATGGGACCGTCCTGTAAAAATCTAGGTGTGAGTTGAGCTGACCAGGCTGGTAATTGCTCCTCTGAGGTTGTGGCATTCACTGCACACCTGACAACACCTGCACTTCCCTTACGAAGCAAAACGAGCTACAGGCAGTACAGCACAGCCTATTTTCACCTCAGTTACTGGTAAAACACACACCAAGAAGATTTCCAAATTCAAACTAGAAATTAGGGCCAAGATTTCAGAAGTCAGAACTCTACATCAGGCTTTACAAGTGGGATCTTCAAAAATATTCACCTTACTAGGAATTCAGAGGGTAAATCCTATTAACCTGATTAAGTTAAAGAACACACTCTTCATTTTCCAATTACCAAGCACTCAACAGCTTCCAAAAAAAAAAGAAACCAACTTCTTGATGTTCAGCACTTCTGGAATTCCAGCCATTGATTTGCATTGCTCCATGAAGCTGTAGTTTGACTCAGCATGGTTCTTGAAGCAATATTTACAGCTTAAATAGCAATTAACTACCAAATTACAGACCCAATGTCAGTTCTTAAGCAGCTTCATGTTAAAAAATTGTGGCCAATTTTGAAAAAGCATCTATAAAATGAAGGGTTAAAAAAAATAATTACACAAATTGAAAACCAGGCTAGGAACAGAGATTTGCATCCACTTTGAAAAATCTTCCTAGTTAATTAGCAAGGCATAGGCTTAGCCTATTAGACAAAGATTTTTATTTGTGGCTTTGCCACAAACTTTCTTGGAGATGCCCAACAAATTTCAGCCTCTGCACTTGCCAGCTGCTACAAATGGGAACTGGGTCTGTGCACACCGAAGCAGAGAAGACGGAGAAGGCATGACGCGGGGCCTCTCTCCATCAACCCCTAGAGTTCTGTTTCATTTTTGAAAAAATAACATGGGTCAACGATGAAAACGTTCTCCACTACTAGCTGCTCTGTACTGACTTTATTTATGAGGAATCACATTTAACAAGCCCTTTAGTATCTTAGAAAACTGCTTTCTTGAGCTGATGGAAAGGCTTACTTGCCTTTTTTCCCAAAAAAATTACACCTTGTAAAAACCAGGGTATGTACCAAGAAACAACAAAACAGAGAACAGACAAAAATATCACGAAGGAATCACTTAAAGCTATTTTTATAAGTACTTCAACTGTGTTCTTGTGTTTTAGAATATTTTAAAATCTAAACCCGAACTTACTTGCAAGCCCTTGGCTGTTTCAGGTGGGGTGGAGAAGTGGTTTCATCCCGAACAAGACCAAAAGCAGTTTGTGTGTTTCATGGGATGAGACACTCGGTTTCGCTGACATGAGCTTTAACCACCTGGGCTGGTGGGAGGTGTCCCTTCCCATGGCAGGGGGTTGGCACTGGATGAACTTTAAGGTCCCTTCCAACTCTAACCATTCTATGATTCTATGAAAGGGAATGTGCACAAGAAGTCACAGAAAATAAAGAGAAGTTTGATGGAAGAAGCAGCCCAAATAAAGTTGTGCACAAAGAGACCTTAAAAGGTTCCAAAGGAAGACAACCTGGAAATCCAACCAGCTTTTTTTTCCCTAATCAAACTCTCCATTGATATTACTTGAATCTATACTTGGTGTTTAACACAATAGTTGGTAACTAAAACTCACCGAACCAATTTAACTAAGGTGAATTCTTACAGTTCTCACAGATCGTGTAAGCAGTTAAGAGACTTTTTTTTGAGCACACATGCCTTCTCGCAGGGCTGGTGCTTACAACTACAACTATTTAATATGCACTCTGCTGTTGCATTGCCTTTTTTAATTTTCAGATTGGCAAATTATTTTCTAAACGCAAATAAAGACAACCTGGTGTAACCAACAGAATTCCTTTGAACAGCTCCTAGTCCATTCTGTGCTTGTTGGTCTGACATCGGTTTCAGTTATAATTTGGTTCCTTCCAAGGAAAAAAAAAAAAAAAAAATCATCCTCTTCTACCAATACAAAATACAGAATTTACTACCACTGACAAATTTTAGACTAACAAGAGGGTATAAAGCCACAAAGCTGCAAAGACATTTTTAATATATGTAACACAAACATATAAACACACACCTATGTATTTATATGCACAGAGAGGTTTGATTAATACCTGCTGTAGTAGATTTCTATAAGGACCTACAAGACCCCACTTTTAGCCAATTATAACCTTCTGGAAACTTGTTTTTCAGAAATTATGTTTTCCATGCTTGTCCCCCAACAAATCAAGTACTTTATCTTTGGTTTATGTCACACACAAAAAAAAAAAAATAAACAGCCAGGTTTTTGCTTTTGTATATTGTTTTCCTCTCACAATGAAAGAATGGCTGAAATTTAGGGTTTGAGTTCCCAGGATGGCTGACTCCACTGACTATGAGGTACTTTTGTTAATTAGAAAACAGGAATATCAGTTACCATGGCTTATGTACAAACAGTGCAAGAGTTGGCCACTTTAATTCCCTGTCTCCAAAAAGCATGATTTCTCAGAGCCTGGCTGAAGACAAGCCCAGAAGTCAGGCCCAGGGCCTGGAAGGCAACTCTGTCCCCTTCTTGACTTGCTACAGTCTGCACGGCTGAATCCTGAGAGCACAGCATCACATTCCCATCAAGCTGTCTGAAATCAGCACCTTCCCTTCGTCCCATCCAGTCCACTTGCCTTTGAGATGAGAAAGGAAACGAGTTAGGGCTGTTTCCATCAGGAACAGCGCGGCCAGCAGGAGTAGGGAGGTGGTGGCACCTCTCTCCTGGGCACTGGTGAGGCCTCCCCTCGAGGGCTGTGTTCAGTTCTTCACTACATGAAGGACACTGAGGTGCTGGAGCGTGCCCAGAGGAGAGCCACCAAGCTGGTGAGGGGTCTGGAGAACAAGTCCTGTGAGGAGACGCTGAGGGAACTGGGCATGTTTAGTTTGGAGAAGAGGAGGCTCCTTGCCCTCTACAGCTGCCTGAAAGGATGTTGTAGAGAGGTGGGTGTTGGCCTCTTCTCCCAAGGGAATAACGACACGACCAGAGGAAACGGTCTGAAGTTGTGGCAGGGGAGGTTCAGATTAGATATTAGGAGGAATGACTTGACTGAGAGGGTGGTCAGGCCCTGGAAGGGCCTGCCCAGGGAGGGGGTGGAGTGACCATCTCTGGAGGAATTTAAGAAACATGTAGATGTGACACTTCAGGACATACTCTAGTGGCTGAGATTGCAGGGTTTTTGTGTGTGTGTAGTTGGATTCAGTGATCTCAGAGGTCCTTCCCAACCCGGAAAACTCTGTGATTCTGTTTACAGAGAGGTCACAATTTGGCTTGCTGTAGCCGTGCATATTTTTCCACCTGAAACACACTTAACAACCATGTGCTGTATTATGAACTGCTGTTAAACTCTGGTATCAGCTTTGGGTTTGAAAAGGTGCTTCAAGAACAGTGCTTTACGCTGAATGTATATCTATAAATCAGACAGGTGTGCCTGTTTGTATAAAGTTAAGCTGCCAAGAATTTGCCTGTACTTCTTCAGAAGACAGGTCTTCTTGAAGGGATCTACAGCACCTCACATCATGACGTATTTTATTACCTTTATTTTAGTTAAGCTTTTTTTTTTCCCTTAGTTTCTGTTTCTCCCATCCTCCCACCTTCTCGGAATTGGCTATTAGGGAAAAAATTCACATGTGCAGGATTTAACGTTTTTCACGAACACAGTAAAAATTAAATATGTGCATTACTCAAATCATGTGCGGTTTAGAAATACAAGAATGTAGGAAGGTCACAGACATATTTATGGCAACAGCGGCACCACAGAGTTTTATGGAGCCAGCATTAGCTACAGGGTTTCCTATAATACTTTTTATATATAAGGAAAACTAATCTGCTCTAGGTACATTATGAGCCCTTTTCAACATACCACATAACTTCCAAACAGAACACTTGAGAAACAACCCAGAGGGCTTCTGAAGGCACTCTCTTGCTTGCTTTTGCTTTATAAAAGTAAAACCACTACATAACAAATGACCAGGTACTCAGCAGGCAACAATGCACAACTTGGTAATTTAACCCAAAAGAATCCAACTCATAGCTATTGCTGACTTTTCTAGGTAGGAATATGTTGGGTGGTTTGTGGTTTTGGGGTTTGTTTTTTTAAAATGAACACACTATCACCTTCCAGAATAATGTGAATCAGGGATACGAAGCTGCTTAATATGGGTTCAGAAGAGCTAAACCTATGGACACGTACCATGAGACAGACATGAGTCCCTCAAGCTCTTTATTAACCTCCAAAGCAGTAAGCTGACTTTTACCTGCCAGAGCCACTGATATTGGCTTTTTCCACTTATCCAACATGTACTTTTGTCTTACCTCAACCACCACCTTAAAGTTGTGGTATCAAACTGAGCTTGGAACACTTTGTTGGATTCGGGAAGTAATCCGAGACACAAACCCAGTTCAGAGTAATGCTCCTTTCTTTGGAATCAAGGCTGCACGCCTTTTTTTCAATCTCCAAGAGGTAGATCTACAACAGAGTTGTACCCAGCATCAGTACCAATAACGGAATACATCAAGGAGATGGGAGGTACTTGCTTCCCATTAAACCACCAAAGCCAGGGTAGGATTCCCACACACCTCGGCGCTGCGCTCTGCCTGCCCTGTTTTACTGAGAGCAGGCTTTGCCCCTTGAAGAAAACAGCAAATGTTTTTCATGAGCAAACCCTTATATAGGTGCGAAGGCACTTTTTATAACAACCAACTAGTGATGATTTACAGTGTTCCCGTATTCCGAACCCTCCTCCCTGAAGAGAATTGGTGTGAATGCAAAAAAGTGCAGTAGTACAGGCACGGGAATAAACCAGAGAAGGGCTGATTTCTGATTCTGAAGCCAAACATCATCACTCCCCTCCTGCAAAAAGGAGAAAGGGGGGTGGGCACAAGAGAAGAAAAGAAATAGCAGGACTGCCAAAACCAACAGGCGGAGTAGAACAACCAGAAGCGTACAATTTACTGCTAATGGTTTGGTGTCTGCAAAGGACTGCTCAAGCTGTGCTCAACAAAAACTCCCTAACAGCCAAAGAGAGAAGAAAAAAAAGAAAGGAAAAAAAAAAAAGGAAAGAAAAACAGAAAAAAGGCAAGTTGTTTGGTTTTACTTTCTGTCAAATACTGTTAAATATGAGCCACTTAAAAATGAAAAAAAAAAAATAAAGAAAGAAAGAATAAGAATGCAATAATGCTTTGTACAGGTGGTACCAAGGTCCCTGGCTGGGCCTTTGGACAAAACCATTCCCATGTAAACCTTAAAGAGGATTAATCCTCAAGGACCACTGTAATGAGACCTTAAAAGGCTGAACAACAGCAGCCTATCACGGAGGGAAGCAGTAGCCTGCTCCCAGAAGTCTTCTCTAGCAGAGTTACATCAAAGCAAACTGGGACCAGATAGCGGGATTCTGCAAGAATCCCTTATCTCAGCGCTAGCGGATGCTTCTCCTCTGATTGTCTTGAACTGCCACCTGTCCCAGGCATCTTTGAAGGCAACACTAAGCCTGTGATGGATCTGACCTCCTTGAGCTGAGACTCTTTTATGTCTTTCTTCATTTTCTGCTCTGTTACGTTCTTCCCCTGCAACACACACTACATGAAACAAAGGGAGTTCTCACTCCTTGACTTACTGTCCCCAGCTATTTGAAAGCAAAAAAAACAATGTTAAGGATTACGCTCCACATGCAATATGGAGCTGGCCTCAGGAGACAAGCCTCTTATTTTTGAGAGTTATAACTAGATGGCTTTTACACGAAGGGACTTTACAATGAGGTTCGACGTTGCTGGGAGCCAAGATAGGAAAGCTGCATATCAGAGATAGCTTAAAAAACAAAAAGGTTCATAATACAGAAGTATACAAAGACCCACAGTACGAAAATAAGCAGGAAAAAAAAAAAAACAGGAAGCAACAAGCCTGAGAGAAAACACCAAATTACTGCAGTGTATGCACACGGTCCATATTGCACATCAATATCCTATGTCAGCGTCCAGCATACTGTGACAACACCGAATTTATCCTGGATTAAAACAAAGAGTTGGCCAGCTGGAATGAAATGGCAGCTCTGCTACCTGTGACACGCACGTGCTGACGTGAAGTCTACACCCAGCTCACACAAAGGGACATGGCTTTACCCCGAATGTCACAAGTCAGGGTTTGAGACTGTAAACAGCAATACGCTGGCAGCCACGGTCCCACCATCTTGGGGACGTGTACTTCCAGTAGGTATCTGCTGGAGTTCCAGAGAGCTGAAGACAGGTCCAGAGAGTTGTCACCAGATTTTATTCTTACAGCTACAGCCCCAATATACAAGTCACTACAATCCTAAAAAGGCTGGGCTGAGGAGGAGTGCTGCTGCAGGTCCCACCTGTTGTTTCTCACAATTGCATTCAATTCTGGAGCAGTTTTTAAGTTATCAGAGAATCACAGGATGATACAGGGTTGGAAGGACCTCTGGAGATCTCCTAGTCCAACCCCCCTGCCAAAGCAGGTCCACCCAGAGTAGGTCCCACAGGAATGTGACCAGGTGGGTTTGGAATGTCTCCAGAGATGCAGACTCCACCACCTCTCTGGGCAGCCTCTGCCAGGGCTATGCCACCCTCACAGTGAAGAAGTTCCTCCTCATGTTTAGATGGAACTTCTTATGTTCTTATGTCCTTTACTTCCAAGTGCACGGCACTGTCAGAAGAACAAGCAGCACAGCATAGCTAGGCTGTTGGCTGTCAGCTGCACCTTTCAGCTCCCTGCGCTGACAAAGTAAGAGGTTGTCATTAGTTGAAGTTAGGTGTGGCTCAAAGAAGAATTATACAGCGGGAAAGAGAAAGTGCCTTCTGCTTTTGAAGCTTCATGGGAAATCACAGCTGGGAGAATTCAACCAACCACATAAATAGCAGGATTCTGCATCTAACAGCTAAGCTGGACACTTGGTCTCTCATCACTACAGACAGATAAGCAAAGACTGCAGCAACAAGAAACATATACACAGGGTCTGAGTGCTAATTAAAAATGGCATTGCATGGAAAGCACTGAGCGGACTGCAGCAATTTCTGTAGCTAAGACCTACTGGGACATGTTGCCAAATTAGCCTGGCCTAGAGGCAGGCTCAGAAGGAATCTGAAGTTGAGGATGACTTCTTCCCATCCATATGACAATTCCCAGAGCAGAGCATCACACTTCAGGACCAGAGAACAATGTCAGGCTGAAACCATAAGAAAACGCAACAGTCATTTCTCAGCAAACAGTAGAGCACACCGTTTCAGACGACTGTCTTCCTTGGAGAGCTACGTCACTATTTTTGCAGCCTGAACAAGCAGTATCCATATCTACACCATTTTGTTAAAGGCGGCCCAGAGGCCACCCCCTCAGGCTAAGGCATGTCAATCTTGTGCTTTGCCAGGCTCCCACCATGGCTGCAGCAGCTACTGGCCGGCCCCTCTCTGGCCCAGGCAAGCTCCATGTCTGAGCACAGCACAGACAACACTCCCACACCACAACATCCCAGAAAGGGAGGCTGGTCATGCTTTAACCTCCCTGTACATACCACCTTTTTAGAGCAATATACTGTCGTGGTTTCAGCCACATTTACCAAAACCAGACTGACAGATGGTCCTTCCTCCCCCCAGAAAGAAAGGAGAGGAAGAGGTAAGATTTAGGAGTTTAGAATGAACTAAACTACTTTCATGAAGTATTAATACTAAAGTAAGGAGAAAATAATGAAATAGATACAGGATATACAAAACTATTAGGCTCCCAGGATGATGGTCACATTGCCAGCAGGCATCAGGNAGAGGCCCAGCCAAAATTGTAAAACAGAAAATTGGTTTGTTTTACCTCAAACACAGACATATACACACAAAACTAACACCGACGGCAGGAATAACTAGAGCAGCCCCCGTCCTCAGCCTGTCATTCTGGTTCATAACGCAGAGGATCAAAGGCATTACCAAGTGTGGAATATGCGTTCAGTCTGTGATACACCCAGAAAATAACCGCCACCTTTAAAGAAATACACCGTCTCCCCACAAGAACCTAGAAACACCTCACAGGGCAGCATTTTGGGGTTTCATTCAGGTTTTGTAACTTTTCCATGGGAGCAGTTAAAGTCAGATCAGGACTTTTGTCTTTATTTAGTAAGGGGTTTCTTCCCGTTGGTTTCTATAAGCTTGGTTTCTGTACTCAAGTTGACAAATCAACTTGAAAGGCTGAAAGACCTGCGTTTGTCTAGCCTGGATAAAAGACTGAGAGGGAGATCTTATCAATGCTTAAAATATCTAAAGGGTGGGTGTCAAGAGGATGGTGTCAGGCACTTCTCAGTGGTGTCTGGTGACAGGACAAGGGGCAACAGACAAGCTGGTACAAAGGATGTTCCATCTCAAAATGAGGAAAAACTTCTTTCCTTCGAGGGTGGACAGAGCCCTGGAAGAGGCTGCCCAGAGAGGTGGTAGAGCTTCCATCACTAGACATTCAAAACCCACCTGGATGTGTTCCCTGTCCAGCCTGCTCTAGGTGACCCTGCTTTGGCAGGGGATTTGGCCTAGAAGATCTCCAGAGGTCCCTTCAAACCCCTACAATTCTGCGAAGTCAAGAAAACCTGAAAACCTGTCAGAGTGAAAGTAAGCCCAGACCACGATCAGTGCCAGTGCCAGGCAAAGTAGGGGCATATAAGAGCAGGCCATCCATCAGACTTTCCAAACCAAGCACCCCAGGGTCTGGGCAGCCCAGTGATTAGCCAGTGATATATGACTAGCACTCCTCTTCCCCCTCCTAGTTAAAAGACGCAAAAAATTCCACTCCTATCATAGTAGCAACTGATGTTTTTGATGTCTGGCACCAATTTTATTGTCAAAAGCACTGCAGATCACTCGTGGCGATGCCAACTCAAATATTGTCCAGCATGAAACATGGCTTTGGTGCCAACATCTTCCTATCACCGTACCACGCTGGTCCATCCCGGTGAAGTGAGCAACCAGTGTTTATACACAACACAGGCCTTGATCCAAGAAACCTTATTCCCCCAAGTAACCCAATCTCCTTTCAACAACAACATCCAACAAAAGCCAAGACCAAAGCCAGAGGCTTTCAACAGTTGTATCTGTAGGCAGGTTGGTGAAAAAACATACAAATCAAACACAGTACCTTTTTACACTGAGGAGTATGACACGCTGGAATGAAATTTATTTCAACACGTTCTAGCACATTAGCTATTTGCTTCCACACTTGGTATGGTGTTGCATTCAGCTGTTACCATCATCAGCCATTTATTTCAAAATATGTCACATGCCATTACTTTTGGCTTGTTACCGTAAGCCACTTCAACAGGGGACTGTAGACAGAGGAATAACAACATTCAGCTCTTCATTTGCAGAATGGTATCCTGGATCCTTGGGAATGATGATTTTAAATTACAACTAGCACAAGAAGCAGGTAAGATGAAAGCGTAGAATATAAGGCAACCGGGGATTATTACGAAGTTCACTGAAGCCAGCAGCTGTTGATTCATTGAATTCATCGGGTTCTGGATCAGCGCCACTTGGCTGTTTGGGAAAAATGATGGCTTGGGACAGCACGGAAACGTGAAAGGGAAACCAGAATGAACAATGGGGGACCGTCTCTGCTAGCTTATTCAGTGTGAAGCAGGAGACAAGCATAATTTAGATTAGGTTCTGTTATCTGGGGAACTACCTGTGCCGAACTACGAAAACCCAGCCAGACAAACCTTGAAAGACAACACAAATTTTTCTTTGGCCCGTCCCCAGGCTGGATGGGGCTATGAACAACCTGGTCTGGTGGGAGGTGTTCCTGCCCAGGGCAGAGGGGTTGGAACTGGATGATCTTTGAGGTCCCTTCCAACTCTGACCATTCTGTGATTCTTTTTTTGAATTGATTACTCTAACTTTTAAAGAGAAGCGGGAAGACGGCACACAAACCTTTACGTATAAGCATGTCCTGCCATTTCTGCTGCCAGGCACATGACAGCGTCACACACACCATCGAGCACACGGCAACGCAGCACCCTCTGCTATTTAATAAACACCCAGCCAGCAATCCTCAGTCCAGCACTGGTTCCCCACACTTGCGGTTGCTGCCTCAGCTGTACGTTATATAGTCACAAATGAAAAAAGATAGGCAGGGTAACTCTGACTGAAAGGGAAAGCGTTCCCGAAATGATCTCCAAACTCAGATGTGACCCACTGACCAGGCTCAAGAGCCCCAGTTGTAAGTAATTTGAGCAGTGTTTTAATAAGAGGTTTGAGAGTACTGTCTAAACTCCCCACGAGCCAGGCAGAGAGGAAGCTAATTGGGTTGCGAGGTGGGAATAAAAGGCAGCAGAGGCTACAGCTAAGAGACTCTCCTCCTGAGTCCTGACCTCAATCAATAGGAATAAAGCTGTATCCACTACTGATCCTGAAAACGGTTCAGCAACCAAAGCATTTAAACTGCCTTAAAAGTAAAGGCCTCTTCAACCCTGGCCTCCAAGAGGCCAAATCTGGTGCTGAGAGACTTCCACAGGCCTGTACTGAAACTGCACCCTGTCGGCAGGACGAGATGATCCCTAGAGGTCCCTCCCAACCCTGACAATTCTGTGACAGGATCCACGCTGCCCTTCACAACCTACCCAGATGAGTCCGTGCCACAGGGAGAAGGGGCTCACGGTGCCCTCACACTGCCACCACCCCCAGCCCGGGGCACCCTCTGGGCCACAGCACCTTCCTTCAGCGCCCACACAGTCGGGCTTCCCCCCGGCCCTGAGGGTAGCAGTAAGGCAGGACGGTGCACATGTCAGATCCATGACAAGCAGCACAGGCACAGCAAAATGAACACAAGGGAGCTGTAAGAGAGGAGCACCCTGCAGACAGCAGCTACTCTGCAGTCCAGCTGTTGCCACAGATCTCTTCACAAAAGCTGGACAACAGGAGCAGACAAGGGGATTAAAAAAGAGAACCAAACTTAAATGTTTATTTTCTACATTTGGATGCACTGATTTAAATGCCCTGTTATAACACTGGCAAGCGTTCAGCTGCCTAAGCATGGATAACATCATGGCATCTTAAACCCCTAAGAACCTGGGTTCACCTGTTCCTCATGCTTTGCCACAGACTCAAGTTGTTACAGCCATGAAGCTCCTCCAGGGGTACCACATCTGAGACCAAGAGCCACCTGAGGCTGATTTCTGGCTCACCTTTTTTTAAAGCTCTAAGAAGCCAAGTGAAAGCAGTTGCTATGCAAACTGTGTCTTCCCTCAGCCAAGAAACGCTCGCAGGGCAAAACACTCATAAAAAGCTGACTAACAGACAGAAACCTCAGTCATTATGGGATGCTGCAAAATTTGCACCAAATGATGCTTATCTTTCTTTGGCCACCAGTTCTACACATACCTGCCATACTTGGCTAACCTCTGGCACTACACAACCTCAAGAACAGCACAAAGATCACTCTGATAACTCATGCAAAGAGAAAACTAATCAGCTTGCCTGTTGGAACGGCAGTAATGAGCACAACAACTATGCGTCAGGCCGGGGGGTTTTGGGGTAAGGGGCTTCAGTGGTTGGTTGTTTTCACAACACAGCAAGGGGAAGGCACCATACCTCCTGCATGGCAGCAGATCTCCAGGAAGGAAGAGGAAACTTCATCAAAACTTTTCAACTCAGATATTTTTATGACTTCTAAATACATTTTTTTTTCCCCACCTTCCAGCTGCCGGTGCTCTACCATGTTGCTCCAACCATGCTGGGACACAAGAGCAGTCCAAACCCACGACAGATCTTGTCACAAGGCTCTTAAAGACAGAAATGTCCACGTATCAAGGGACACAGCAACTTTGAAGAAGCTTTTTATTCTCTCCTGATGTAGAGACAGCTGATCTGCCCGGAGGCTAAAGAGATGGATTACATTATTTCTTGGCTTTTTTTTTTTCTTGAGTTCTTAACTATGATTCTATGGCTCCAAGTAATGTATTCTGTCTCCTTCCATGAAGGCAGTATTCAAGAAATACACACTGTAAAGCATCTAAAAGAGCTTTAGCTGACAAACCAAATCAAATCTGTGAAAGAGGCAAGTGGTTTTGCGTTTCTCCTCTGCCTTCATCTCCCCTATTCCTTAAAAAACAACAAACCAAAACGCTTCACCCCACATCTTCCATACACGTCAACAACCAGTAAAAAGAGAGATTATGTGCTTCTCAGAAGGTTCCATACCCAGTAGTGCCTAGCAGGTAAATTCCAGGGGCCACCCTGGAGAAGATATTTCTACTTATAAGCTGCTATTAAGCTTACAAGGTCTGCAGCACCTTCCAAAATTTCAAACTGAAGTTGCCGCTGACCCTAAGTTGGATTTTGAGAGCAGTAACATTTTTTGTTGGAGGCTATTAAAAGTTAGTATCACATTTTGGATTTTTATCCCAAAAACCATTTTTGCGAATATGTTAATTTTCTTTAAAGACCAACATTTCAGTTGCTCAGCTAACACCAGTAATCCAGCTCTCGCTGTTATACTAAAGGCTTTTTCTTTTTTTTTTTTCCCTGTGAGTTTGGCTAAAAGCTTTAGAATTTACTTTTTCAAACACCCCTCCTTGACAACCTTTGGAAACCACCCCATAAATCATTGTCAGCGGACAGGTTTGTGACTAGAGCACTTAAGCCCCTCCCCGGCAAAAAGCTGCGGAAAGAGCTGAAGAAGTAGGACCCAGATTTTCAGAGGTATTTAAGAGGCTAAACTCACTTTGAAATTGAAAAGCCCCTCAATGTCTTTAAAGACCCGCAGCCCTAAATCTCTACAAGGATTCCTCACTGACAGTCTCCTACTGCTCTCCAACAAGGCTGAGAGAAACTCTATGGAAAGCCATCCAGGCTCCTGCCACCCCATGACACGGGGAAGCTAGCAGGGAGCTAAAAAACGCCTGCTTGGAGACTATCCAAAAGCATCTTGGCTGTCCCTCCAGAGTCTGAAAATGTGTCATGGAAAGGAGAAGAGAGGCCACCAGCTCCCCCTTCCACAAGTTCATCGACTGGCGGCAACCTGGGCTGCTCACAGCTGGCCATCACGGTTCAAGCCCCATGGCCATGAAAAGCCATTGCTTTCCAATTACTGCATTTTAAGGTAGTGTTTTCCAGTTCCTGGTTTGTGTTTGCAGAAACAGAATCTAATTTCCTCCTTTTTTTTTTTTTCCTCTCCTCTTTTTTCCTTTTTTTATGGGGAAATGAAGGAATTCTTGCCAACAGAAATGAAAAGGCAGTAAATGCACAAGCGCACCTAGCAAACCGGCACGGTGTTTTCCTTGCTGCGGTCTTTTGTCCACATCACAAATTGATTTTGGGATGACACGAGCACTGGGTAATCTAACCCGGACAGTTATGAGGGGTCCCATCCTCACAAAGCACAAGTGCAGGCGCAGTCAGTGGGAACGAAGGGCAATCGATACCTTTGGAGGGTTAATCCTGTGAAATGTGCAATAAGAAGACTTCCCAGTTCCCCAGACACAGAAGCTTCAACACCAGCAGAATAAATCCCCGTGAAGGAAAGAGAGAAAAGAAAAGAAAGAAAAAAAGTGAGCTTTTGCTTTCAGCTGCATTCAGGACACCCTCTCTGAGACGAAGGGATGTACCAGAAAGAACTTCGCCAGGGCCATTGCTGTATATATGCATTTTTAGATCAGAGCCAACTGAACTGTCACAGCTTTTTACTTAAGAAAATTCTTCGGCTTTACTAATTAGGAACTAACAATTCTTTCAGATGAGCTGTGAAAGCCAGGGAAGAATACCAGCAGTATGTTTTAAATCAAAGTGTTTACATCAGGAATGATTCATTTTTTCCATGAGGAACGACTTGTGAGACAGGCAGTCTTAGCACTGCCATAAATCTGCGTGGGAATTAAAATTGGGGAAGAGAATAACAAAGGGAAGTTCCTATCCCCACCTCCTCTGCCTCAGCCCCACCTCTTGAGACAGAATTTACATTAACAGGGGGCTCCAACTGCAACCGCTGCTTGAGAAACACAGGGGTTTAAATCCGTTTAAGAAACACCGCAATTAAGCTCAGTAACCCTCCTCCCCTCAATAAAGAAAAGGTGCAACACATGAAAGGAAGTTCCAGCATTTTTCTCATTTGCCATAAAGCCTTCTAAAAAAATAAAAGTTTTTTAAAAGTTAAAAAAAAAACAAAACAAACCACTAATGAACAAAAAAAAACAACCAAGCAAAAGCAAAACCCCCAGACCTTGCAACTAGTGTTTAAATGGTGCTTAAGGAATCTGTAACAAAAAAAGAAAAAGACCCAAAGCACAAATTCCTGGTTTAGGCCTGTGTGTTTTCCCTTTCATCTCTTGGAGGACAGAGGGCTGTGGTGTGAGTGCAAGGTATCTCAGATGCTGAGCGGCTGAGGGGCTCTGATAGCGCTCCACAGAATGTCTTGTCCCAGCTGTTTGAAAAGCTGGTCCACAGAGTGTCCCCACACACACTCTGCAGGAGAGCAAAATTCCCCTCAATGAGGTATTTATTCCACATATATGGTAACTATTATTCCCAGCATTTACGACATAAGCCGTTTTAATTTGGAGGGGAAAAAAAAAAAAAATTATAGCAACAAAAATCCTGAAGTGCACATACACAGAGACACCCGGGTTCCCAATGCTGAAATGCAAAGCATTTGAGTTGTTTCTCATAAAGGCAGCTCCTGGAGTGGACATGCCTTCCACACACAATTGACTCAAAGGCTCTTTTTCTTCTCTTGCCATAAGGATACACAGATGTCCCTCAAAAAAAAAAAAAATTATTTTGCTTTTTCCTGTGTTACAGGAAGCCTACCCACACTTTTAAATACAAAGTGGGTATAAATAGAAGCACAAATTAGGCATCTTGAAAAGTCTGTATTTTCCAACCACAGGGAAACTAAGGAATTACTTTGTGTTTACAGACCCGACCATGTTGAATTAAAACAGTCTTTTCTACCCACGTGACCAGTGAATCGGGGATGGGGAAGGGGAAGGGGAGCTGTGCTGGTTCTTCACCTGTTGCTACAGTGGGACTGAGCAATGTTTACATTATTCAGCCTTCCTCCTATGGACCACTATAAGTGTCAGCCTGAATCCAGTCACCACTTTGATGAAAGCACGTCTTCCATATATAAATGATACAACTACTATGAAAATTTCAGTAAGGCTGTCTGCTTTCCTATAAATCTAACCAGACATTCGTCTCTTTAGTTGTCCTTCCCTATGACACCTATTAAAGGTAAATAAAAGTGTGATGGCTCTTTATATGACATTAATAGCTTGAAGGATTTTATAAATCAGTGAGTACAAATGTACAACTCACTACAGCAACAGTGGAGCAGGTCTGCCCAGCTGATGTTTCCCGACTTAGTCTTCTGCTTTTTTGATCACGTTGCTCATTTAAAATTAAATCCTCTCCTGTTTCTCTGCTGTCACGAGCTGGATAACTTTGTGCTGTTCTCTAAACTTCTGACATCAGTGTTTTTCTAGGAGCCCAAATACCCTACCCAGCTAGTGTTACTGGTGGCAATTCAGACATAGCACCTTCACCAAATCTTGAGAAATCTTGTCAAAAGGCAAATTCACAGAATCACAGAATCAGGGAGTTGTCAGAGTTGGAAGGGATCTCTTGAGATCTTCCAGCCCAACTCCCATCCTAAAGCAGGACTGCCCAGAGCACAGCACTCAGGGCTGCATCCAGGCAGAGCTGGAAGGTCTCCAGACAAGGGGACTCCACACCCTCCCTGGGCAGCCTCTGCCAGGGCTCTGACACCCTCATTGAAAGTTTTATTTCACATTCGAATGGAAATTCCCGTGTTCCAGCTTGTGCCCGTTGCCCCTCGTCCTGTCACTGGGAACCACTGAGAAGAGTCTGGCTCCATCCTCCTTCAACCCACCCTTCAGATACTTGTTAACATGGATAAGGTCTCCCCTCAGCCTTCTCCAGGCTCAACAGTCCCAGCTCTCTCAGCCTTTCCTCATCAGGGAGATGCTCCAATCCCTCCATGCTCTTTGTTGCCCTACACTGGACTCTCTCCAGTAGTTCCCTGTCTCTCTTGAGCTGGGGAGCCCAGCACTGGAGGCAGGATTGAGTTGTGGCCTCCCCAGTGTACAGCAGAGGGTTAAAACTAAATGAACTAAATGCAAGCTGCTCAGACTCATTCTAAGCAGTCTGATTCTTCAGTAGTATCAGTAACGCTTTGAACTAGATTTAAGGGGTGAGGGTCAAACGGTGGAAGCAGCAATCACCACCATTAAACTCAACATAAGTTTTGGGGCTTCTTGGGGGGAGTGTTTTCGTCACACATTTCACCTCTCCCCAGCTGTACTGCCAACAAACAGAGAAGGTATTTTACTTCCCGAGGAAGATTTTATTTTCTTTCTTTCTTCCTTTCTTTCTTCCTTTCTTTCTTTCTTCCTTTCTTTCTTCCTTTCTTTCTTCCTTTCTTTCTTTCTTCCTTTCTTCCTTTCTTTCTTCCTTTCTTCCTTTCTTTCTTCCTTTCTTTCTTCCTTTCTTTCTTTCTTCCTTTCTTCCTTTCTTCCTTTCTTTCTTCCTTCCTTTCTTCCTTTCTTTCTTTCTTCCTTTCTTTCTTCCTTCCTTTCTTCCTTCCTTTCTTCCCTTTCTTTCTTTCTTTCTTTCCTTCTTTCTTTCTTTCTTTCCTTCTTTCTTTCTTTCTTTCTTTCCTTCTTTCTTTCTTTCTTTCTTTCCTTCTTTATTTTTTTTGAGACTGGGGGGTTGCATTAACAAACCATAAGCTCCAAACGATGCCTCCAACCCGTGAGCACTGCGTTTCTCCACCCTGCTGCTCGCCAGCGGTGGTTTGCCCTGCACATTCCTGCCTCTCTGGCAGAGGAGCCTGCTGCTGGGGTGCTGCTGCGGCACATCCTCCTCAGCAGAGAGATGAGTAACTCCCCCAGAGGGTCTGAGTGGGGCCGTGCTCCGAGAGAGGAGGAGGAGGCGGAGGAGGAGGAGGAGGAGGGTGTACAGAAACCAACTGCCTCCACTGCAAGAAAGCTCAAAAGCTTAGCTGCAAACTTTTCCCCTAAATAGCAATCTCAACTGTAAGGACAACAAGTGTTCATTTTCTGATAACACCTCCAGCCTTATTAACAATCAGGCTCTCTTTTTTTTTTTTTTTTAAAAAAAAAGGGAGGTTGGTGAGACTTAAGGTTGTACGAGACATACTTTGATCTGCACCCTGATGAGTGAACATTCCCCTTTGCTGCTAGCCCAACTAATGAAGGGATAGAATTAGCTTTTATCCCTGGCACTTTCTTTAGCAAAAAACCATGCACTAATCAGCTGTCCTCACTAATCAGTCGTCTGGCTAATGACCTTTGCCTTAAAACACTAAAATTTCTGAACGATGTGGAAGAAAAAAAAAAAACCAAACCAAAAAACCCAAACAAAACCAAACCCCAATGCAGACTGGCCCCTCTCTGGGTCTTAAGCCTATCATCTGGAACTGGAGACTGGAAGGTTAAATGGCAAATCTGTATCCTGACTGGGTGATAAATCTATAATCAAAAGGCACAAGCCTTGACACCTCAAGATGTACTTCATTACTACACAACTAAATGATTTTTTCCCCCTCTCTTTCTTTTTTGGTAAACTAGAAGCAGATGAAAAAAATTGCTTAACTCCCTCATATTTTGCCTGTGGAGAAATCCATTCCACATCTGTGTTCAAGTGTCAGTTAATTTCTTACTTTTTTATTAATGCCTGAGCAGGAATTCAGAAGTTGAAACCATTTGCCTTCCCCCCACACACACCCCAACTTCAGGGAACTGTAGCTGAGGAAGAAAATTGCAAAACCACTCCACCAGCCCACATACTCAAACACACATGAAGCCCAAAAAAGCAAACAACCCCTACCCACCCACCCCCCAAAAAACCTAACCAACAAACAAACAAAACAAAAACACAAAAAAAAAAAAACCAAAACAAAAACAAACACCAAAGAAACATTCCAAAACAAACCTCCCCAAACCATAGCATTCAACCTTTCAACCTCCCCTTCTTCAAATTTTCATCGTACAAGGCATGGTCCTTCCTCTTCTTCATGCCTTACTTTAACATTGTTTTAACAGAGGGATTTTTAAGGCCCTGTTTCATTTTCTTTCTGTGCTTTTTTTAATGAGGCTTTTTTTCTTCACGCATGAAGGAGGTGGAGCAAAAGCAACCCTGGATGGCTGTGGAGGATTAGCAACAGATGAGATGTCCTGTGGAAGTTGCTTTGCAGAGAGGCCTGTGATAATTTCGAGGCACAGCAGAACTGCACCCTGGGTTTTAACTTCAAAAAAAAAAAGCCCCTACCACCCCTCCCTCCCAGATGAAGCAGTTCTCCCTGGGGACGATGCAAGGAAACAAACAAAATGATGTTAAATAATCTGAGAGCCTTCCAAAGAACCAGCAATAGGTACTCACGGTAATGAGGGTCCATGTAACCATTCCGGGGGTCCATGGTAAAGAGCGTCCCGCGGTAAGGTACGGAAGGTTCGGGAAGGTGCGATATAGATCCATGGATCTCCTTCTTGATTAATGAGGCCCTTTCCTCGCTCGACGTGGAAGGCTCTTCACTGATCTTGCCGAGGCCTTGCCCACCCTGCGGCTGCATTGTGATCGCGTTCCTTCTCTCTCTGTGATAGGTCTGCCCAGGACTTTCATCCTCTGCAAAAAAAAATGAGGGAGAAGAAAGAGAGAAGGGAAGGAGAGAGAGGGAGAGACACACACACACACACTTTTAGCCCATTTATAGCAAAAAAATATAGCATTTATAGAAAAAAGTTCTTCCCCCCATCCTCGCCTTCCTCCTCCTCCTCCTCCTCCTCCTTCTCACTAACTCCCTCCTCACAGTGTAAGTTTGTGGCTCTGAGAGATGCTCTGTGGCTGGGAGGGAGCAGTAGATTATCCTCACCCATGCGCCAGTGCTCCCACTGTCAGGGCCATCAATCCCACCAAAGCAGACACGGGCCTTGCTGTTTTCTTGCCTCTGGGACAAGGAGACTGAGAGTTTGGGGCTGCCTGACGGAGAGGCAAAAAAAAACCCCGTCACTGAGGAGAAGATGAACCTTGCTGGCTGGACCTAAATCAAACCCAGCCACCCACTGCTCCACAGCCCAGCTCCAGCTCCGAGAGATGTGCTTGCGGGAGAGGCCGGAGCCTCACAGGAAGATGGTTAGCTATCAGAAGTACGGTGGGCAGCAATAACATGGGTAAAATGGCCCGAAATACAGCACTAGCCGCATCAGGCAGGCACAAGTGAGGCCAGCCACTCCAAGAATGTCACCACACGGATGTGCGCGCAGGGTGGTGGAACATGCTCCCCTCCCTCTCTTTCTCCACATCTCCCTTCCCCCTCAGACCCCCCCAGACAAATCCGCAAATTCTTCATGAACAAGGTGGAAAAATAAAAACAAAGTCACATCCAAGCCCTAGATTGGAGTAAGCCTGCAGGCCTGCGGTACCATCTGCGTGCGGAAAGGGAGCTCCTGACCAGGCCTCCACGCCAGCCCCAGGAGTGGGTGCTGAACCAAGCCCCTGCTCCCACCCGAGTCCGAATGCCCAGGGACCACGTGCACCCTCCAAAAGCCAGACCTCATGGTTCTGCTCCTCAACAGCCAGATGCATGTTCCTGGCTACGTTTCACCTGTGCTATGTGGCAGAGGGGGTTCTGCTAAACTACACGAGTCTCAACTGTAAATGCCTTACTGTTTAATGTGAAATTTCTTAGAGTTGCCTCATTGCCCTAAAATCCAGAGGTGTTCCTGTGAAGAAGCACAACTGCTGGGTGCAATCTGTGGCTGATGCCATGTTCCAGGGACAGCCTTGCTAAAATCAACCAAGCTGCGCATGTGGGCATACACCCAGATATCTTGAATTACTGATAAATACGCTTAACTTCCAAAGTTGCTCAGCAGTTCCAGAAGTACTTGAGGAACTCCAGATTATTAAATACTACCGGGCCCAAAAAAGGTAACTAGAAAGGAAATTAAACTCAGGTAAACTTATTTACTCTACAGCCCACATGCAAGGAAGGATCAATGACAACACTGCCTGAAGACCGCACTTCAGTTGTCGGAGGTCCGAGGTCAGGTCTACATTTTTAACTTGGATGTAGCCCTGCTGCACTCATTCTCACAGCAAAAGCTCCAGCCTGCAGTTCACCAGGAGACTGCTCTCACTGAGCCTGACACCAGTGCGTGCTGGCAGCCCAGAAAGCCAACCCCAGCCTGGGCTACATCAAAAAAAGGGTGGCCAGCAGATCACGGGAGGTGATTCTCCCGCTCCACCCTGCTCCAGTGAGACTCTACCTGGAGTCCTGTGTCCAGCTCTGGAGGTCTCAGCAAAGAAAGACATCGACCTGTTGGAAGGGGTCCAGCGGAGGGCCAGGAAGATGCTCAGAGGGATGGAGCACCACTGCTGTGAGGACAGGCTGAGAGAGCTGGGGCTGTTCAGCCTGGAGAAGAAAAGGCTCCAGGGAGACCTTAGAGCAGCCTTCCAGGATCTGAAGGGAGCTCCAGGAGAGCTGGAGAGGGACTCTTTGTCAGGGAGTGGAGTAACAGGACAAGGGGTAACGGTTTTAAATTGGAAGAGGGTGGATTTAGATGAGATCTCAGGAAGAAATCATTTGCTGTGAGGATGGTGAGGTATTGGAACAGGTTGCCCAGAGAAGCTGTGGCTGCCCCATCCCTGGAGGGGTTCAAGGCCAGGCTGGATGGGGCTTGGAGCAACCTGGTCTGGTAGGAGGTGTCCCTGCCCAAGGCAGGGGGGTTAGAACTGGATGATCTTTGAGGGTCCCTTCCAACTCTAAACATTCTGTGACTCTACCAGCATAACTCTGCCTATTTACCTTCACATGAATTAGATTAGAAACAGGTTTTGTCTGTACAGATACCTGCAGCTGAATTTTGGCCATCTTATGCATAAACTACCTAACACCATCACTAGGAACGTGGTGCTGGTTGGGCTTCCCCCTGCCCCCTCTCCTCCCAAAGAGCAACACCAGGAAAACCCAGCAGCACAGCCTATTGAGCACTTCATTATTTTTCTGTCTCCAAGTATTGCAGCAACTGGGGTTTGCTGGTTTCTTTTCCAGGAACTGAATTCTTTTTCCAGCCAGCAGTAATGCTCCATACAGAGCATTTTCAGGGTTGGGTCTGAGGAGAAAGAGTTAATGGAAATGGACAACACCGCCGCAGAGTTTAAACCCTTTGCCCTTTTCTACTTTTTATTAATATGCACAGGCACCGGTCACTGCTCTGAATTAGCAGGGTTTAAGGTTTCAACTTTGTACACCGAAGCTGGTTTTAGTTAGAGAACTGCAAAAGGGAGCCTAAAACTTTAAAACTTATATGAGGTTCTTAGAAAGCTGCTTGTATAACTAAAAAAAAAAAAATAAAATAAAAACACAAAAAAAAATATATCACCTCTAAGTCATATTTTCCATCACGTTTCCCTCTAGCCATAGCCTTTCATGTTGAATTTCAACCTAGGGTGAACTTTCACTGATGAGATGTAAACTCTTGTAAAAATAGGAGATTACACCCCATTTGAAATCCTGACAGACCCTTAAGCAGAGCAAGCTAACCTGTGCTACCACAGGGCGGAAAGAAGCTGGAGTGATTTGTGGAGTTGTATAATCCATCCCAGGATCAGATAGGATTTCAGTTCTTTTACTTTTCCATATAAAGATAATATTTGTTAAAACTGCCATCCTGGGATACAACAAGAAGCTGACGTCTGTCTGCAGGCTCCACTTTCATTCTTTCCTTCTCAAAACACGCATGTGTCATGAATCAAGGTACTAGGGACGGCTATGGAACAAGCCGATTTTCCAAACTGCTGAATGAAATTCAAAACCTACTTGCAGTAACTTTGAAACCAAAGAAAAAATGTGGTTTGTTTTAATAAGCTTTCCTTTTCTTTGGTTCCTTAAAAAATAAAAAAGAACCAGAAAGAAAACTAAAAAGCAGTACTTTCCCTTCCACATCAACCACTTCTTTCCCCTTTATGAAATTGCTGCTGCGTGTTAAAGAGCCAAACGTTTCCGCACACTGTCTGACATGTGAAAACTCCCCCCAAAAGAATTATGCAGGTTTTTTTCTTTTATATTTTTCAAGTAAACATGATGGCATTTTTGCAATAAGGCACATTCAACAGCCAGCCGTCTTGCCAAGGGCTTCCTTTGTGCTCCATGCCACCCAGTTGCTTTTGACAGGAAGGCAGATGAGAAACCTGGCGGCACCCAAGCTCTGGGCCAGCAAGAGGAGACCCCGCATCTGCAGGAGCTCCCTGGGCGCCCAGCAGGGAAACTCCTCTTGCAGCAAGGCTACCGACTCTTCCCAACGGCAGGCGCGCCACTCCAGCATGCCCAAAAAAAAAAACCCACCCCAAAACTGTCTAATCTTGTTCTGTCAGAGCTGAACCTTTCAATAACATCTGAAGACTCAGTGTGGGCGAGCCCCACCAGGCCAAATTATTGCCAGAAACCTACTGTCCACCATGGCAACAAGTGGGGCTCCAGCAAAAGGGCGAGCAGCCAGCCTGCTTCCCTGGCAGCATGTGCCAAAGGAGTTTGCAGCCAAATACGAGATAATTGTCACTGCTCCGCTCACGTTTTAGAAGTGGCCAGCTTTAGGGTCAAAAGAAACATCCGAATTACTAAAAAAAAATAAATAAAACTAAAAAAAAAGTCTTGCAGAGAGATGAACGCCACAGTTAAAGGGACTGATCCTCCCTCATCTCCACCTGCTTCCCACCAGTGGAATCCCACTGACTCTAGCGTAGCTCATCCCACCTTTTGCGGGTGTAAGAGAGGAATTAAATAAGAAAAGGAAAGGGAAAAAAAAAAAAAGTGATCAGCCCCCAAGAGGAATCTGCATAAGTTTCTCTTTCTTCACATGTAGCCTACTCTGCCTTAACAAGCCAGCAGCCAGGAACACGTGTTACGAGTGCCCAGCCTGGAACGATCACATTAATTCAAGATTCTCCCAACCACTGAAAAATACCCAAATCGGTCCCACTATTCTCATCAGAAGCACCTTGTGTTAGAAGTGCTGATTACCAAAAAGCACTTCACTTATTGAAAAGCTTTTTCAAAAAAACTCACACTGGACAGCACGTCTGAATAAACACAATCTTAATTGCTCCGCTAATTTACCCAGAAAACTGAAAAACCAGGACAAACGGAAACCTGATACAAAAAAAACCCAAAAACAAACAAAACAAAACATTAAACCTTCTTTCCCTGTTGAACTTTTTTTTTGTCTTTTTTTTATTGTAGACCAGGACAAAATAGAAGCTTTTCTTTTCACTTTAAAAGTCAGCAACTAAAGAAAAGTTGGAACCTGCTGTTACACCACACTAACGATGAGTCTGGACATGTTTCAGAGACCCCTGCTGAAGCAAGATCAACCCCAGTCCGGTTCCACCGGCTTCTCTACCAAATTTCATCACGGCATTCTGGCGGGCAACTTGCGGCGAGCGTTCCTACTGTCTCATAATGGGCTGGGGACAGGTTAAAAGAAGAGATGAGGTACTTACAGCTCGCTCCAGGAGACCCTGGGCTTGACGCTCCCTCCAAGCTTTTCTCTTGACCAAAAAAGTCTGTGGCTACCAGGATGTGGGCATTCCTCCCTCTCTCTCCCTCCCTTCCCTCCCTGTCTCCCTCTCTCCTCAGAGGCAGTGCTTCTCCCATTAGAGGAATTAAAAGTGGTTGGTGCCATGCTAAATTTAACAAGCTCATTAGTATTCTTCCTGTGTGCTTCCTAGTGAACTCTCCCTATTCAAGCAGCTCTCTCTAGCTGAGGGGTCAGGCGGCTAATCATTAAATCAAACTAATGTCACCCTATCACAATCGGCCTAAGAGAAGGAGGGTTTATTATTTCAGTTTATGCTAAATAAACGGTTTTACAAATGGTCTCCAAGCAAGGTCAACAGCAGCTTCAATTACAAGACAAACTTAACAAGAGTCGCTATAAACCAAGTGCTCCATACTGACCTAAGCACAGGCTCGCCTCCGCATCTTGCCACTGGCAGGGTTGTACAGGAATGCATATTGTAAAATAAAGGGAAGGGTAATCTTTTCTTTGCCAGAATTTGTGACTGCACGGAGACTGCTCATTCACCTCTCCCCAACCAGCTTGCTGCTCAGCTCAATTCACCCCACACAAAGGCTGAAGACCAGACCTCAATGGACCGAGTGAAACATGTTCAAAACTAGGCTCTCTATTGTGACTGAATTTCTTAACATCTTTTCAAAAAGCGGAGAATGCCTTGAGGCTAAAGGAAGAAACAGGCTAATGGTGAATTGGGAATACTGAGCAAATTTCAGAGCCCTTTCCTCCTAGCTTTTGAGGTTGAAAGCAAGCTCTTTCCTTTCAAGTTTCAAAGTCCTTTTTCCTCCCGCAGTGTCACAGAAGGATTTGAAAAGAAGGTAATTGTGCTCACAGTCCCCCTGATCAGAGCTTACGTCCTATTTCTGGTATTTCGGAATACTTCTTGCAATAATGGTGCATATAGCTCAATCCCTTAACCGTCCTGCACTCTGCAATTGCTCATTAAATGAACAATTGCTGGTATAAAATGCCTTTTATGTTCAAGGTCTGGATATAAGATAAGCATTCTAGTACTCTGAATTTGGTTTGCTGAGGAAACTCTCCATCATTAAATTACAAAACTGAAGTCAGAATATCAGTCTTTCCCAGAAAAGTAGCATTTTAGGTTGTTGTGAGCTAGAAGGAAGGGGGAGGAACGACAGAATGTAAAAAAGATTGACTAGTTAGATTCTTAATAGAATAGATACCTAAGTAAGAAAGCAATTTCCCTCACTTTTGAGAGGGCATAGGTTTTTTTTGAGACCTGCTATTTTCTTCCTTGAAATGATGCAAGGGAGCAATTGCCAGGCTCACTGGGACGCGTGTATCTGTGCCTCCTTGCACACATGCCCACCACCACCTCCGGCCACCTTACAGAGCAAAGCAGGAGGAAACACACCCCTAGGACTGTGCCTGCCTTCAGCCACCGCGTGCCGTGCCCGATGCGCTGGTGTGGGCAGGCACAGCAGCTTGAGCTGGGCACCCTTGCTCATGATTTTCCTGCCTTTGGAGCAACTGCATGTGAAGCAGGAGCACTGGGAATATGAACACAGACAGGGAGCGCAACACTTGTAATCGGGTTTAAAAATAGGCTCCCGCCATAAGAGAGGTTCCAAAAATCTGTTAGATAACAAGTATGGTACTCACTTCTTTTGCCATGCTTATGCATACCTTGTACAAGACTTCCTTGCTTATAAATAGCATACGTGATCTGAACTCACCACTGAAAATGTATAGATTTATATTCCCCATTTGTAATGGATTTTCAGCTTTGTTATTTTCCCATTACCATACGTACAATATCTTCCAAGAACTGATTTGTGACCTCTGGAATATGAATACACAGCTCTTTACTCCGGGTTTGTTTGTTTGTTTGTTTTTGTTTGTTTGTTTGCTTGTTTTGAGAAACCTGTTATATTGTTGTGTTCAGCAACTTTTAATTTTCACTGGAAGAAATGAGGCAGAAAGCGGACCCAATCCCCACAAGACCTGCAAAATACTCCATCCCCCAACTTATTTTCCACAAATGAAACATATGGTAATTTCTATTTCCAAAACAGAGCCCGTTCCTGCACTCGTCCAGGTGAATGGCAGAGCTCCCACCGACCTGGAGGAGACAAGACTGGGCCTGAGCAGAGCTCAGGCTGCTCCAACACTAAGTCGGGGATGAATTGCTACCAGCAAAACATCAGCCTTTCCCAGTTGTGCTCAGAACTCTGCCCTAAGACTGTTGGGTTGGGGACCCTGCTAATGGTATAGGCAGTGTAAAATTCAGGTAAACTTTTTCAGACACCTAGATCAGCGAGCACCTTGTCAGTAGCGATGGCTTTACCGTAATTTCTTGACTACACAGATGAATTTCCACTGCTTGGCACCTCCCTAACTGCTCCAAACATCTCATGCCAAAAGATGCCAAAAATCTCATCAAAGCTTAAAAAAAAAAAAAAAATCCCACTTAGGAAACACGAGAGGTAGCTGCGGACACAGCTATCGACACACCAAGACCCAGGGTGCTGTGGAAACCTCCTCATCAGCCCTGAGACTCTCAACTTCAGAAGGCAGACAAGGAGGGGAGGTGGTCAGACTGAGCTGCCTTGCACCTGAACCCTACATCTCACTGATCATACAGGACATGAGGGATAAAAAAACCCCAAAACAACCAGAGAGTAACATTTGAGTAAATGCCTGAAGTTACTGACCTGACACTCGAGCCAACCCACTGACTTTAATGACTTGGGATCAAGAAGTGGGAAGTTGCCTGCTGTGCCAACCAGGTTCCCCATGGTGTCCCACTGGCCACGTCTGCCCAGGGCTGCCCAGCTGAAGGGTCAACCTGCCAACACGCAGAGCCTGAGCCCCCGGCATGCCCAGCCCCAACCCACAGGGCTGAGAGACCTGGGGAAGCCAACAGAGACACTAATTCTCAGCAGCTCAGCAAGTCAGATTCCAAAAGAGTGGGTACCTCACTTCTGAACAGAGGGATGCTCAGAGAGCTGGAGCACCTCTGCTGTGAGGACAGGCTGAGAGAGCTGGGGCTGTTCAGCCTGGAGAAGAGAAGGCTCCAGGGAGACCTTCCAGGATCTGAAGGGGCTCCAGGAGAGCTGCAGAGGGACTCTTTGTCAGGAAGTGGAATGACAGGAGAAGAGGGAGTTTTAAATTGGAAGAGGGGAGATTTAGATGAGATTTTAGGAAGAAATTCTTCGCTGTGAGGGTGGTGAGACACTGGAACAGGTTGCCCAGAGAAGCTGTGGCTGCCCCATCCCTGGAGGGGTTCAAGGCCAGGCTGGATGGGGCTTGGAGCAACCTGGTGTGGTGGGAGGTGTCCCTGCCCAGCGCAGGGGTTTGGAACTGGATGATCTTGAAGGTCCCTTCCAACTCTAACCATTCTATGGTTCTATGAACAAGCCCTCTCCCAGCCCGTTTCCAAGCAGGCTTTAAAATAACAAAAGCCCAAATAATTTAAATTGAGGCAGCTGAAAACCATTTTCTCCCTTCCTAAATTCTGGGCTAGGTGCTTCTCCCACGGCAGGGCGCAGATTATCCCAGCGATGCTTAACACTGCTGGTGGAGCAGCCCCTGGCCCCCTGGCTCGGATGTGAGCCACAGCATTCACACCACAGTAATAACACTAAACCTTGCACCCAGGGACCAAGAGGCTTTCCAGTTTACCTTCATGGGGGAACAAGAAAGTCCCAATCCCAGGGATTCAGTGGAACTACCCGCGCGAGCAGAGCAGCAGAGCAAGAGGGACTGACATCCAGCATGGGAAAGGCGTCAGCCACTGGGGACAAGTGGCTTGTGCTTGGGAAACATAACGGAGATGTTTGTCAGTGTGTGGAAAAGCTGAATCGCTAGCTTGATGAGAAAAGGACTCTTAGTGAAAGTGCTTTTCTTTTTTCCCCCCTGTCCATTGGAACTACAAAGAAACACTGCAGAAGGAGAAGACAACTGAAGGGAGAATTAATTGGCAAAAGGGACACGTAGTACGTGATTTCTCCTTTTAAATTTGCAGAACCAGAAGGCAGGCAAAACCATCTCCCTTTCTCAGTATGGTACATTTTATGTTTTAGTTTTGCTACTTCAGGATTGGGAAACAAGTTTTAAAAAAAAAAATTCTCTTGCAAAAACAATCTTCATTCCCCATTTCTCCCTTTCAAAAAGGATCCCACCCTACAAAACTCAGCCAAGACCTGAAGGTACTTCATGATGGACCCAGCAAACCAGAACGTTTGCACTAAGTCTGCCAGTCTTAGCTGCAACTCGGGCTTTGGACTTCCAGAGGATCTTCAGGATTATTGCTCTTCTCCAAACATCCTCTTCTAAGAGCCTGGGGACTCAAATATGACTTAAAGACAACCACAGGCACGGGGATCTGGCTAGTGGCAACCATTTCTCAGAAGGGAAAAGCTCCTCAGCCTCTTGCAAAACACTCAAACAGGACCCCGATTTGAAAACATGATGAAGTTCCTTCCATTAGCCAGTTATTAGACTGTTAGTCACTGCTTACTTTGAGGGGACTAATTAGTTACATCAAAGGCACTACAATAAATTCCCAGGGGGGGTTTAGGGAGGGGGGGCGGGGAATGTATTTCTCAACCATCTAATAGCACGTTTATGCCAATCTGAGGGTAACTGCCTCATTTCACTCAGACACTGGGGGACATACTCTGTGCTGCTGTCACTTTATGCTAAGCCAGCAGTAACATCAGGCCTTAAAGCTGTTCTACGAAGCTGGTTCTAGCCTGATATAAATTTGATTAGCCCTGCTTACAAGCCACAAAAGAGCGAAAGAGGAGCTATAAGCCCTTTGGTGCACCATCTCCCTTTGTAACATCTGCAGCCCAGACACCTTGGCCTTGAAAGAATTTAAAAAAAAAAAAAAGTTACTTTAATTAGTGTTGCATACAGTTGATATTTCTTCCCTTGCTCCCTCAGTGGGTCCAAACTGCTAAATGCAATCGTTATCCAGTCGTTAAGTGGTATGTGACAGCCCAGAGCCGTGGTAACCCTTCAGTTCAGAGGGCAGGCATCACCTATTTCATTGCCAAACTTAATTCATTGCCACATCCTTTTGCATGGCTGCAGCACAGAGTCAGTGTTCCCATCATAACCCACACTGCTGGCCTCTGAAGCACACCAGGTGTTTAAAAATACGTTATGGGTTACTCTGCCCTGATTTACAGCAGGCTTCAGTCTCGGATGCGAACACAGATTTCCTCAAGGTCTCCAGGCAGAATCTGAACACCGTATGCATTCTTTGTTTTTTTGGTGCGTGTAAATGTATGTGTATTTATAAAGATGTGTATTTTAACACGTGTGCGTGGTCATACTCCACCAAAAACTTCCTTGCCTCCCCATGGGCTGAGAAACCTGGTCCTGACTGGGAAAACTGGAGTGGAAGTGCTGTGAGTCCCGGCAAGAACATCACCTCCCCCTGGCAAGGCACAGGCAGAGTGGGGACAGGCAGGGACACAGGCACAGCTCCCAACCAGCTGCCACTTGCCCATCCCAGCCTGCAGGCTGCCACCCAGCACTGCTTTACAGGGAGCAACTGGGATGTCTGCAGCTTCAGAGGAGTAGTTGGCCTGAAGACGTACTGGGGAAAATAAAATAATCAAGCCTGCTTCTGATCTCAACAGCCAGCCTTCAGAAGGGACTCCTGCCCATCAACACCAACCGCAGGTGAGGCTCTGCGTGGCACACGGACACCTGCACCCAGCACACCGGGTACCTGCACACAGAGAGGAGACACTTCACATTCCCCCCTCGGAAGCCTAAATAATTCAGGAGAAGAATGTTGCAAAAAAATTAAGGGCTTACACCAAAGGATGTTTTCAAGCAAAGGAAAAAACCTCCACAGAAAACTTGAGCACTGTACACCGAATGTTTCACACTCTAAATGATCTTCTGGACACCAGTGCCTTATTTAAAAACTGCAGAATTCCTAATCCACAGATATAATCAAATATTCCTTTTATCAACTCCGCTTCTCCTCCAAGAATTTGGTATTCTAAGAACCCCAAATCTGACTCCATCTGTTTACCCATCAAGTAGAAGCATTAAGTGTTAAAGTTCAGAGGCTGCCTTCCCTGTCTGGAGACACCTACTTACAAAAGAAAAAAAATATAAATAATTTTTTTAAAAAAATACGTAAAATAAAAAATGTCTCCTTAGGCCTTAAAGTGCTTGATCTTCCCAAAGACCAACCTGGCTTTCCACCATCCAGCATCCATCCAGGGATGGGTGCATGTGAGTGGGCAAAGAAGGATGGAGAGCGGACGGCCTAGAAGGAATGGACCACATTTTTCATACCGTGATTTCTGCTCCCCTCACCTAAGGAGAAGGAATAGTCTTCAAAGTTTTGGAGAGAAGGCTTGTGACGCAGGGAGCTAGAGAATTAAGATAATGGACTCCAGCTCTGGTGCCCCCTTCCCAGGACGGTAGGTTCCTCCTTACCGAGGCCTCTCTCCTCCCTTTCTCCACTTCCACAGCACACTTCTGGCCAGGCTTTCCAGCCTCTGCTGGCTCCTCCAGCCTCACCTGCTGCATTGGAGAAGGGATAAGAAAGCCTGACACACACCAGCGTTTTCTTGGCTTCAGCACAACCCCACACAGGAGGAACTGCACGCCAACCAGATCGTTTCATGGATTAAAGCAAGTCGTGGTTTAGAGGTTGCCTGTTGAGTTCCAGGAGTGAGCAAAACCAGTTGAGACTTTGCATCGACTACTCCTGCGTTTGTCTTTCTAACCTCAGTACTGGATCGCAGATTTTGAAAGGCACTTAAATGTTGCCACAAGCTTTTAACAGCCCAACTGCATGCGTACTGAAGTACCTGTAACTGCCTTAAGCAGTATTACATGTTTCCATCCATCATTATGCAATGGGCACCTGAGATCAGAAAGATGGCCAAGTCTGAAAAACACCCGTATGTTGGGAAAGCAAGCCTCACAACAGTTTTATTAAAACAGCATCCTCACTTCCCGCTACACCAGCCATGGCAGCTGAAAAAGAGCATTCTTAACTTGTTAATCATGTTCTGGTGGCTCCATCCACGCACAATCTGGCAAACGGAGATTGCTACGTTCCTTTATTATTTTTTCCTGATTGTTCTGGGCTACCTAGATTTTCACGCAACGTTAACTTCAGAGAAAAATAAAATATGTTTCATTCCCCACTCCCCCAAAAGGTAACTAAGCATGATTTGTATGGGAAGGAGGTTGGGGAACTAAAAGGGAACCACCTGAAAAGTTCACTTGGCTATATACAATACGAACAAGCAAAATAAAAAATAAATCCCTGCACACTGCCCAGGAGAATAATCACTGCTGCGCGCAGAAAAAGAATGCAAAACTGTAGCCAGTAAAGAAGGATCCATTCCAATCCAGAAAGTATTCCAACAACAAAAGAGAAATACTACATTTTACTGAAAGAAGCTGATTTAAAAAACAAACAAACAAACAAACAAAAAACCAACACAAAAACCAAAAACCACAAAGCAAAAAAGAGAGACTGCCTCTTAAATATGCCACTAAGAATTCTGACTATTTCTAAGCGTGCCACAGACTTTTTCCCTATCATAGCAGAATCAAAGCAAAAAACCATTTTCCCCCACTTCTGCTAATAAGCTTGTGTGATGAAACGGTGCAGCGCTGTTACACGAAGAAAAGCAAGTCAAAGGAAACAAATCTAATATCAGAAAACAAGCCGGAACTCTTTTTGGTTTTTTTTAAGGGAAAACACAACCTCCACGAGCATTTCACATACAATTGTCCTGAGGGACTGAACTTACAGATTATTGCATAACTAAAATTGTTATGGGAAAATTCACAGTAGGCTCTGGACTTGAAGATCTTTCTGCTCCTCTGATCTTAGCCCTGGTCTTCCCTAAGCCACTCCTCACGACTTTTGTGCATTCAGCAGATGGGTGAAATACTGATAACCGATTTCATAAGAGAAGAAGTATTTTCATAAAGCACATAAGCACGGTAATGATGGAAGGATTCGTGGTCCATTTGATTTCTAGAGAGAACCAGCCAGTTCAGTCTGAAGGCAGAATTTGTTCAGCCCAAAGCTGCCCTACAAACCACCCCGGATATTAACCATTCCAATTCTGCCATCTACAACTTCTCCACAAATACGCAACTATCGAGTAATCACTATTTACCATGTCCCTCTTCAGGGAAGGTAAAACACATTAAAAACACATTCTGATGACAATCAGAAGAAAACAAACGAATCAGCCTTCACAGTGGTATTGCCCTGAATTCCCCATGCCCACCCCACCTGCCTGTTCCGACAGCAGCAGAGGAATCTCGTCTAAAACACTCTGCTCCCTCCCTCTTCATAGTTACACTACCTTAAGTTCTGAGGGATGGCTTTTAATAAGCTTCCTGAAAAAGCTGAATAATAGCAGTGGATTTGATTTACCAGTGTCCTCTATAGACTACCACATATTTGAAGAAGCTTGGGGGTTCGCCCCCAGTAAAGACCATGTTCTTTCTTTCCCAGAGCAGGACAGAAGGTCTCTCTTGGCAACACCAACAAGAACTCAGTGTTTCACATCAAGAATAATACTTTTATGCTAATCTCATTGTTTGGACCCGCTTTACCACAAGTCTTGTAAACCTGAAAAAGAGCAGAAGATAACCTGCAGCCTAAACACCTTAAGGTCCTGCTACAGCTATCCACGGTGATGTTGTCAACTGTGCCACAACCATGTGTTGTGTGAACGTAGCTGCCCTCGCAGAGGGTATGAGACGCAACACATTTGTCTTGTAAAATTCAATTAGCCTTTTTAGATGCACCAGAACTGTAACATCAAAACCAGCTAGCTGTAAAGAGAAATTCCCCCTAGAAAATGTTGGGTTTTCATGGCAAAAAGACTGACAGCCCACAGACTTCTCACAGCAGAACACATATTGGGCTTGTTTGTTGCACCTCCTTTCTAAAGGCTAGGGGAAAAAAAAAAGAAAGAAAAAGAAAAAAAATCTCTTTTCCAGAGCAGTAAGGTTACCACTGTCAGCAGCACTGAACTACACACTTCCCTCTCTTTCGGGTCTTATCTTCAAAAAATCAGGGAAACAAAGATGTAAACTTGGCCGTTAAAGAGTGTTAACATCAAAGAACACGCACTACACTTTTGATATTAACCAAAGCCTCCAACCAGCAACCTAACCGGCACAAATCAGGGCTGTCTGTGTCACTCCAGAGGCAGCCGCACCGAGCCCTCCGCCGCAAATTCGCTCACCAACTTTTCAAAGCCCAAGACCACCCGATGTTTTTACAACTAGCCATCCAGCAAGCAAGCAGCAGGAATCCAAATGGGCCTCTGGAAATCCACACACTTCTCCTGCCCACACGCTCAAGCCAACGTGGCTCCGTCCAGCACACACGGGTAGCTGGCTGGACAACACTTGGAATTTTTAACTATCCCTGATGCTTTAACTCACCGGCTTAGTTCATACTGAGGTCTACACAAGACTCTCAGAAGACACTGACTCACAAAATACCATTCAACATTAGCCAGGAGAAAACATTAGGGTTTCAACTAGCATAGTTGATGCACAAGTTAAAAGTATAAGCTTCAGGGTAAATGGGAAGAAAGGCGGGGGGGGAGAAAAGGAGAAAAAAAAAAGAATACACTCATCTGCATCCCTAGCATTTTTTGTACACTATTAACGTTTTCTATCAATAAGACAAAACCCAGGATGCATGCTGTGATGCAGTAGTAAAACACTGAGCACCACACTGTAGCACATAACTGTCCTCAAAGGGACTGCTCTCCTCACATCCTCCTTTTGCCTCTTTTACGAAGGGACCAAAGCTAAATAATAACCATCAATGGGAGGCAGAAAGGAGCTTGGTGCCAACTCATTCCTCAGGGCTCTTCCTGGCACGGTGTGATGTAGAGATGTGCAAGGCCAAAGGCAGCACAAGCAAACAATGAGACCCCAGTACTGGAAAGACCAGTTGTCTCCTCATCAGCATCAGAGCCACGGCCAAAGACAGAAGAGGTTGCCTCCAGGAGGGGGCTTCCACCTTGGCCAGATCCCTCTCACTTCTCCACCACGGGCTGTCCTACGGGGTGGCATCACCTCTGCCTCTTTCCCTGCAGGCTGCAGTCATCCATCCCACCTACCTGTCACCCTCTTCTGCTGATCTCTCTCGTCCCCCCAAGCCCTTCCTTGAAACACAAAACCTTGGGCTGATGCAGGTTCCCTCCTGGGTGATGTGTTGCACCACAGCATTGTCCTTGGAGCGACACTTCTTCTTCCTTGTGTCCAGCCTGTACCTTTCCAGACGCATGTTGTGGCATGCACTAACGCTGGGACTGTTGAGGAAGAGGAGGCTGAGGGAAGACCTTATCACTCTCTACAACTACTTGAAAGGAGACCGTAGAGAGGCTGGTGCTGGTCTCTTCTCACAGGGAATTAGCCATAGAATGAGAGGGAACGGTTTCAAGCTGCACCAGGGTAGGTTTAGGCTGGACATTAGGAAAAAAATCTTCCCAGAAGGAGTGGTCAGACACTGGACTAGGCTGCCCAGGGAGGTGGTTGAGTCCCCGTCCCTGGATGTGTTTCAGAGTCATTGAGATGTGGTGTGGGGGGATATGGTGTAGGGGGAAACTTGGTAGAGTGGGGCTGATGGTTGGACTCCATGATCCCAAGGGTCTTTTCCAACCTGAATGAATGATTCTGTGACTCTCCATAGCTTTCAAACCCACTGATCAGATTAAGCCATTTTTGCCCGGGGCGGGAGTTTCTTTGCTATAGATCTCCACCAAACAAACTGAAAAAAAAAACCCACCAGGTGGAGGAGATGCTCTATTACCAGCCCCTCTAACACCAAGGTCACAAAGTCATTTTTCTTTATCATACAAAAAAGAATTTAAGCATCCCACAAGAAGAAAAATCTTTGATCAGAGCCACCATCATACTAAACTCCAGAGAATCAAGACAGAAAGCCATGCCCATGCCCTGGTGGAAATTCCCAGGAAGGTCCATTCCTGTTCCAAGCACCTTTGTGTTTTGAACAGAGCTGCTGATTAGGGATGCGTTTCAGAGCAAGTTTCCAGGATAAATCTCCCAACTTACAACACCAGAATGCAAGAGATCCACTGCATCACAGCAGTACCCAGATGTTTAAGATGTCAGTAGCATTTGCAAGTCATTCAGTGTTCTTCTGAGGACCAGACAGTTGTCTTCCATCATCCCCCCTTGGCCACCAAGGAAGAGAAAACCCAGGAATGCTTGCATATACCCAACGGGCTTGTCACATTGGAGACACAGACTGACCGTAAAACCTGTCACAAACTATATACATGCACTGTCTTAACGAAGGCTAACAATTAAAAGTGTAGCCCAGGAGTGCTCATAGACATCTTACTTGAGTAAGAGTACGGTTGTAGGAGTGTCAGACTCGTACACCAGAAGCTGGGTTTCTCACACGTGAGACCAGACACTCCTCACTCCAGTGGAAGCTACAAGCAGGGAAAACCAAAGGAAGATGGGAACAAATTGCACCTTAAACCAGTAAAAATACATGCAGCCCAGCAAGTTCTCTCTTTACTGAGGAGGAGTCAGTAATTAAAATTTTAATGGAATACAAAGAGGTTTCTAAACCATTAAGCAACAGAACAGAGCGTCAACAATACAGCTGAACAGGGGGACAGATTAAAATCAATCAGCACTGCCTAATAATCCAGGGTTCTGTCCTGCAGCCACTCTTCTGAAGAGCCCCAGTCAAGAAACTCCATTGCATGACTGCAAGTACCTGCTCTGTAGCCGCAGGTCATTAAGTTATCCTCCTCTTTCCCAAACAGTAACATTTTACTTGCAAGGACTTGAGAGCAGTTATGCATCATTGCCACCAGTGGAAAACAAAATTATCCTACGCTGCTTCTGAAGCAGTACGCATTTATGCCCACACAGAGCTATCAGAACATAAACAGCAAGAAAGACGTGGCAAAACTGAGGTTGCCTGCACTCCATCACTTTTGACCTTCCACGTGCCACCATCATCTGCCTCAACACGCACCCATGCCCTTCTGTTCTGCAGCAGCCCAGCTGCACCCAGGGCAGGCAGTGGACAGTGGGTGTTTAATGAGGAGCTTCTGACTACCTGGTTCTCCTCTCGGGGTTCAACGTGTGGCCCCTCCGCCCCGTGTCCTCCGATTCATTGAAGCCCAGCTCTCCAGGTAGAATTACTAATTTCCTCCTGGGCCTTCTCTGGCAGTCATCACAACAATATCCGAGTGCTGCATGAATATTAACAAAATGTATTTTGCAACAGTCCTGGGAGGTGAGAAGATGGTATTATCTACTACCTGCAGAAATTACCCACTTAACGTTCTTAGTTGCAGATGCCCAGTCTAATGAGCCTGAGAATCCAAGTCTTCAGAGTACTGAGCATCGTATCTACTTTATGCAGTTTGTGTTTTCAAGAGTTATCTACAACTGCATTTGATAGCATGCACAAGTGCTCACATTCCTGAAAAAAACAGCTGCAAGTGACATACCAAGGAAACCAGAAACACACCAGAAATTGGTGGTGCTGACTTGCTCCAAGTAATTAGAGTTCTAGGTAAGCTGTAATTAATGACACTACAAAAAAAAAAAGTTCCTATATATTCACACTTCGGCAGTTAACGTGTTTAAAAGGCAGGAGTTATGACTGAAGATTTCCTTAAATTGGAAGAGGGGAGATTTAGATGAGATATTAGGAAGAAATTCTTCGCTGTGAGGGTGGTGAGACCCTGGCCCAGGTTGCCCAGAGAAGCTGTGGCTGCCCCATCCCTGGAGGGGTTCAAGGCCAGGCTGGATGGGGCTTGGAGCAACCTGGTGTGGTGGGAGGTGTCCCTGCCCAGGGCAGGGGGGTTGGAACTGGATGATCTTGAAGGTCCTTTCCAACTCTGACCATTCTATGAGTCTATGATTCTATGATAACACAGCCAAATCGATACAGTCATATTTTCCTAAGGAGAACACCGAAAACTTTCAGCTTTGTAAGTAGTAAGACTGTGACAGGCATTTAATAAGGTTGGTAGGTGGCCCCATTTCCAACAAGACACTCTCTGGATCAGATGTCTTACTTCAGAGGCACCTCACTAAAGACACCCAGGTGCCTGCGCTGCAGGATTACTGAATGCTGCTGAGACCCTTTACATACGCGAATCATTCAGCAACTTTCAGTCTCCTCAGACTAGGCACCTGGAAGTCAAGGTCCAACCCAATCTAGACTGTAGCCTCATTAAGCAATTGCAGCACAGTTTGCTGATCTGCACTGTCTCTGGCAACTGCATTTCAAAACCCCGTTATGTCCTAATGAATAACAGGCATTAGTCTGTTCCTGCACAGAAGATTGGAGATGCAAGAGAACAAGATCTCCAGCGTTGTGCAGCCAGTTACTTCTTGGACTCTTTCTCCATCTGTCTGCCCATTCCCATTCTGACTGTTCAGACTACAACCTCTCCACAGCAGAGTCTGTTGTGAGATACAGCTCCACAGCTGAGCAAAGTGAGGCCTCTAGAACGGGCCCTTCAAGGGCACCCTGAAAACATTTCCAGGCCGCACAGTTTGAGCATCCGAGGTCTACTGGAGAACTGATACTTAAGCACCGGTTCCCCAGTGTGCATACAGTTACCTCTGCAAAAAGCGGCACGCTGCCTGCTCAGAGACAGGGGGAGGTCTCAGCCACAGCTGAGTCTCCTAAGGGAACTGCCAGAAACTTCCCCTTTTTTGTCACCTTGAAGTGGAATCACTGATGTTTTAACAAATTAAACTCTTGAATGCAACACTCAGAATATTCAGCCTTCTCTTCTGATTTTCAACTGAATGTGCCTTCCCTCACTGTGTGCCTGGACAGCAAAACAACGTACATTTTAAGCATTTCCTCCTCCCTCCATCACTGTTAGAGCCAATAATTACTGCTCCAGTAACGACCAGGCAACACCACCTGAGCTGGGGACTGGCTGGTAGCACTGGTCTCCTGATCACATGGAAATGGAAAAGCACATGTACCCTATAGTGCTAAGAACACCTTTAATTTTTTTTTTTCCTTTTCTTGCTGAGAACACCTTTTATTTATATTTCTTTTCCCTTTCTTAAACCCAGGATCCAGTGAAGACTGACGAACTGTACAGTACAATTGAACTGTCACAGTTCCCAGATGAGGAGCTGTGGAGTAATTAAATCTCATCTTGTCTTTCTCCTTACACAGCCAGAACACTTTCCGTGTTAAGACATACACAGGTAGAAATAAGCAGCAGGAAAAAAAACCAAACCCTTTCTGCTGATTTAGATTTCTTTACTCACAGAGCTGAACTTTAGCTTTGAAGCCGTCCATTGCTGGGAGACAAAACCATGGCAGAACGGCTGTAAGCGTGGGTGGTTGCAAATAAGGCAAAGGGTAACCCCAGCGATTAATGCAAAATTCTCAAGCGTTTGTGTGTAGCTGGTACACATTTAGATTTTGTCTTTTGAATTTTAACTTGCCTTGCCAAAATGTTCTGTTTCAAACGTGGGGGAGGCTGTATTACCATTGAGGGATAATAAGTTTTAAAATACCGTTACCATCCCTTAACAGCTAACAAATCTGGAGAGAAAATCAACCACAGAACAAAATTGGGACAAGGGAATTGTTAACAGAAAAAATACTCCTCCCTTCAGCTCTACAAAGAGATCACAGAACAGTTCTTTACTCAAACCAGATTTTAGATGCTTCCTTCCGTGCACAGTACATATGGCTCGCATCTATTTTTTCTTTAAAACAGAACTACATTTCTTCCTGTTAGTAAACATATCAAGACTTCTATGAGAACTAAACAACAACAAAACTTTTCCTGCTTTTCATCTAAACTGAACATGGGTATTTTAAAGGGGAAATAATTTTTCTGACCACATGCATAAACAGAATGGCTTCATAAAAGCTAGCAGGTAAAAATACAGCCTTGAGGAACTCAGTGTCTGGCAGAAAAGTCCTTCGACAAAGACTGAATTTAACTTGACAAGAATACATCTTACATTTTCCCCTCCGAGCTTACTTTCCCACCTTTCTCCCTATTCCACTTTTTCTCTTTATTCCCCACGACTTCCTTACTTGCCTTTTTTTTTTTGCCTTATGAAAAAGTCACTGCTGAGTGAAATGGAAAACGCGAGCAAGTAATTCCTTCCCACTGCCCTCCTGAAGGCAATACAGGGCTCAGAGAGAAAAGTTGGGAGCACTTTGAAGCTACCAAATGAAATACTGCAGGGGTTTTCATGCTTCACACCTCCAAAATAAAGCGGCACCCTCCCATCCCTCTCTGACAACTGGCTCCCAAGGATTCAGTTTCCTTCCCAGCCTCCTGAGCTCAGTTTCAAACACAATTAGGGAATGTGACCACACATGGAAGTGGCTATGCCAATGTCCAGATCACCAGTAATGCTACTTCTCCATTTTTGCACACAGAATGAAAAGAAGAAATCTGTGGGGGGAAGAAAAAAAAAAAAAAAAAACATGTAAAAAACTGAAAAGGAGAAATAAGGGGGGAAAAAAGTGTAAAAAACCAATTCAGCAGTTACATCTTGCTAATATTAAGGATAAATCCAGCTGGCAGACACACAATAGTGAATGAGAGTGTAACAGAGCACAGGATCAGGGGCAGCTAATGTAAACATAGGTGAAAAAATCCCAACTCCCTCCTGTACGAAAACAGCATGCTGCGAGCGGGGTGACACACAGCAAGGGGGAAACCCCAGCTCATTACAGGGACTGCCTGTACATGACACTGGCCTTCAACAGCAGCGTGATCCCACAGTGGAACACAAGAAAGGCGCCGGGGAAGACAAGTCTAAAAAGGAGCTGACATTCAAATGCTGCAGGAATAAACTCCAAAAGCCAAGCACACGTGAGAAAAATATGCCCCAGTGATAGCATCCAGCTTTATCCGGGTGACAATTGCGTGCAGCACAAGCTCGGACACAGCCACACCAAGGAGGCAGTAATTTGGAACAAAAAGGTCTGATGTACCCACCCAGCTCTGACAGACCAGTTATTTGATACTAATTGGGCTCTGCTGACAGCACAGCAACAAGGGGCTGTACCGGCGGGCGACAGACAGCAATCATTTATCTCATCTTAATGCAGACCTTCGTCATGGCAGCTTGGCATCCACAGCGTACTGTCCTCTGAAAGCCTCTCACTCTGGTGCTTCCACAGTTGCTGCTCTACCAACCACAATGACTTCTTCTGAAGCACTCCATTTTCCCAGCAAAAGGCGCGGGCTAAATAACAACAGGCCTGAAGTTCTCATTAATAATCTTTTTCATCTGTCCAGCCATCCAAAATAAGAGCATGCAGCACATGGCCCCAACCCCTGCTCGTCCCTCCTCTTCCCATGGCCAAGCTGCCCAGAGATGACTGCACACAACAGCACCGCGACAGCATCCTTGTTTTCATGGGTACCATACACCTCTTGGCAGAACTACAAACTAAATGATGGCTTTTCCCCCCCTGCCTCTCAGAAGAGGTCCAAATAAACAAAGTCACTGTCCTACCAGGCTTGCACACATTATCATTGTTGGTATTTTACTTCCAGTCTTTAAGTCAGAGGTTTTGTCCATATACTGGACATATTTTTTGCAAATTCAGTGACCACTAGCGTGACGGTAACAAAAGCAACTGAGCTATGTCCACACACTATTTGGGAGGGCCCTAGCTAAACCAAG
>VXBW01001197.1:44642-77394 GCA_013400375.1 Thinocorus orbignyianus
GCAACCTGCTCTGGTGGGAGGTGTCCCTGCCCAGGGCAGGGGGGATGGAACTGGATGATCTTTGAGGGTCCCTTCCAACTCTAAACATTCAATGATTCTATCATTCATGTGGTTTTGCACTCATTTCTGGAAATATCTGGTCAGCTACCCTCGAGGTCTTTAGCAGAAGGCAGAGTGCAAGTGGGCCAGTGACAACCTACATTGGAACATCTCACTGCAAGAAACTTGCTGAGAGAAGAACCGTCCAAACCAGACACAGAAGGATGGTTCAGCAGCCCATCAACATAAAGGCACAAGCATCCAGTAACAGGAAACAGATCTGTGCAGCCCCTGGGCTGCCAGCCTTCATTAGCTCCCAGGATCCAAACCACATCAGCACTTATAAACTCTCCTTAGAAGTTGTAACTTAGATGGCAAGGGAGGAGGGAGGCAGGGTTCAACAGAAGACTTCTTTAAAACCCCTGAAAACTATTCTTCATTAGCAGAGATGAACATTGCTCGGAATCAAAAAGACAAAATTTGAGGGTAAAAGAAGAGCAAGTTTGGTGTCACAGTATCCATTAAGGACATCGCTTTGAAGTGTTGCTTCTTTGAAGTAGAACTGCAGAAATGGGAGATTCTTGTGAATGAAACTGAGGAAACAAGGGAAAAATACTCCCAGCATGCCTGAAGCATGCCAATAAGCAGAGAACCACAGCCAGGTTAGAATAAGTATATCCCTGCTCATGATACTGCAGTACCTGGACCAACAGGACAACAACAATTACAGGGGAGGAATTTTAGCTGGTACTACTCCACAGACTCTTCTCCTTTATGTCCTTTCACTTCCCAGCATGACAAGAAGGAAAGCAAAACAGCAAACTACAGAATATGATTTTTAGGCTTTCATTGTCAGCTGCCTGGACCAGCTTTCCAAGACAATAAACCACCTGGTTACAAATACAGAAAGTTCACATATTATTAAAGCTCACTTTAATGGTAAGAGATAAAGATTCACCCTTTCTGCAGCAAAGTCTCAGCGCTGAGGATTCCTCAACCAACAGCAGCACACTCTGCAAAACCTCTAGGTTTTCCCAGGGAGACAGTGACAGCCAGCTCTAGGGGTGCCTGTGAAGGACACTGGCAGTACCAGCCAGCCCCCAGGGTTTGGAGCAGCAACCAAGAGGCTCTGCTGCCAGTGGCCGAGCTGCAATCACACCCCAGCAGCTGCTGCACGTAAGAATCCCACTCAAAACCATCTGTCCTGGTTTGAGGCCAAACAAACCAATTTTCTGTTTTACAATTTTACTTTTTTAGCTGGGCCTCTTCTAACTAACTGAACTCTGAAATTAAGAGCACGTTCTTCAGAAAACTGTTCACTCTCACAGGGATAAGACCTGATCACACCAAGGAATGGTGCAGAGAGGCTCTTGCTGATACTCATTGCTGGAACAGCCAAGGGCAGGGAATTGCGTTATTTGCCCTGTTGGAAGGTCAGAAGTGGAAAAGCATGGAGGGGTCACACCTGGGGGGAGGGACAGACAGGACAGGGGACCCAAAATTGAGCAACAGGGTATTCCATCCCATCCACATCGTGCTCAGTACAAAAGCTGAGGGATCAAAGGGTCATTTTTTCTTTCTTTGATGGGTGACGTCCATGGAGGGCCCTGTCTGTTCATCTGCTTTTGATCCTGATCTGAGCATTCCTGACTCCAGAGTTGGAATCCAGCTCCGGTCGGTCATCCAGTCCAGTCTGGGACTTTTCCTGATGCCTGCTGGTGACAGGATCGTCAACCTGGGAGCTTGATATAGTTTTGTATCTCTCTTCCTCTCCTTTCCTTCTGGGGGGAGGAAAGGCCACCTGTCAATCTGGTTTTGGTAAACCTGGCTGAAACCACAACACCATCTTCAAACTACTAGAGACCATGTGGTCAGAAGAGTCTTCTTCTCTGTTGTGGTAGTAAAAATTGGTATTGAACTTAGCCCCCACACCTCTCAACAAGCTGAAATGCAAGGGAGACCTTGGTCCAAATACAATGCTTTTAAAAACCAATGTTTACTCTGTGTGACCTTGTGTGTTTCTGACACACACCAGCTTGATATACTGGGTCAACATTAGTTCAGAACAGTCTACATTTTTTGCCAACTGTTCTTGCATCAACTTTCATCCAGAGCTGCTGTATCCAAAATCCAAATGTTTTGTTTTATACCTTTCCTGTAGAAATTCTCAAAGGCTTTTCACTGTTAAGCATCTGGCAAAAGTTGATTATGCACCATTAAATCTCTTCTTGCACAGGAGCATAAGTGGGTTCAGGGCAGCTATTAACATATGCCAAGGTAAAACAGCATCATCCAGTGATATCTCCATGAGCAAGAACATCTTAAACATTGAAAAACAAAAGGAAAACACCTATCTATATCTGTTTAATATTATACCTCTTCATTTAACATCTGTGCTGTTATTCTTTCACTTGGAGAACTTTCCCACCTTCTTGGGTGAAGACAAAATGTGCTGCCTGATCCTTTAAAAGAGGAAGTTTTCAACAAGACTTGTGCTTGGCACAGCGAGCACCATCTAGGTAACATCCAAAAAAACACGAATCGGATTTATACAGGCCAAAGAGTTGCCTCAAATTATACAAAAACCACAGAAGTATTCACATCCCAAGATATCATTCCTGACAAAAGAAAATACCCAGCAGAGTGCCTCAAAGTTCTTATGAGGTTGCTCAGAACTTAGTCATCAGAGTGGCTTAGGCTCTAACATACACATAAAATACCATGACAGCAACCACAAAAATTACCTGTCCAGAAAGAACAGCTACATGCACCTTTTTTAGCAGCTTCAAGCAAGCAAGGAGCTGTCATTATGTGACCACTCAACAGAGCAGCAGTGAGGACACAGATGATCAGCAGGGGTGCACCAGTTTTTTCCTGGAAATGATCTGGTATGGGCTAACAAAATATTTATGGGCATGTCCATTTAAATACAGACAACTAGTCGGACTGTACTCGGCACATGCTTACAGGTAACACTTTCTCCACACTGTAGAGGAAGATGGTGAATAATCCCACACAGAACCATCGAATGGTTAGAGTTGGAAGGGATCTTAAAGATCANATCTAATATAAATCCACCCTCTTTCAATTTAAAACCACTACCCTTCATCCTCTCGCTCCGCTCCCTGACAGAGTCCCTCCCCATCTCCCCTGTAGTACCCTTTGGGTACACGATCTACAGACTTCAGCATGGAGACAGCACTGGCATCTGTATGAGAACGTTATGACCACAGACAAGCAGTTCATGCAATGCAAGCTATAAATATGACTCTGTCTACACAAGTTAATGAAATGTTACGAAATACGAAGTTAAAAGATTTCAGTGGATTCCACAGAAGTCATGTCTTCAGCTTCCTTGCCTCCCAGAGGCATGCTAACAGACACCAAGAGCCAAATATCAGATGTTCACTAGTAACTCAGTGCTACACACATGTCATTACTCCCCTCTTTACAATGAGAACCAAAGACCGTTCTTCCCCACCTCACCTCATCCAGCTTGAAAATTTCAAAATAAATCCAACTTGAAATTTCAAAATAAATGGAGCTGGTTTCTCCTTTATTTCTTGGATTTACGGTCAGTCTCAGCAAGCTGAAAGAGGAAGAACTGTTCTGTCTCTGAAACTACTCCAAATGCTACAGACTACAAGCACTACTACTACTGCACACACCTCTCAAAAAATACTCCCAAGTTCAGTTTGGAGAAACCGCCTCCATGTTTTGTTTCGGATGTCGAAGGAAGAGCTGACCTCTTACTGCAGGGTCCTATCATTCCTAGAAATGTGAGAACACAGAAATCGCAGCTTTATACTGCAGAATGAAACACATTTAGGCTTGTGTGCACTTAGTTAATTGTGCTGCATCCAGCATCATGTTGAAGCAATCTGGTGGTAACGGGTCACTATCCATGACACATTTGTTCTGTATCTCTGCTGTTTATAAACCCCCCAGACCCCCTCATCACTACTAGCCCTGCGCAGAAGATGCACAGCACCACCAGCTCAGGTCACTCTTGTTGGCTTTTATGTAGGTCTTTGCCGTTGCCCCACGCCTCTGCGCTACCTGGAGACGCTGCAATATGCTGAACTCTTCAAACAGGTCATATTCCTAAGTGAGATCTTCAGAACCAACAGCTTCCCTACTGACTTAGCCCAAACCAGCCCCAGGGTGATGGCAGAACGAGAGAGAAAAGCTGCTCCCCGCCTGGATATGGTCTGAAAGGCAACGGTTACTTTATTTTGGGCGTATTTCTGTTAGCTTTACCCAGCTTTTACAGGCCTGATGCTTTTGAGAAAGGAATTACAGGTTTCCCTGTCAGCTTCATCTGGAAAATAGCAACCAATTGGCACCTCGGACTAAACGACAATGAGAACAGAGCAGCAAGCAGAGCACAGGTAAGGGAAATGACAATTAAGAAATAATCTTCCATTGCACTTTTAAACACATTCTGCCCGCATGCCAAACTTTACAGCACCTTTCCTGCACACCCGAGTGCAGCCCCCTCACAGCTAGGAGAGCAGTGCCAGTCTTGGTACTGGTATTGCTGACCAGTATTTACAGCACTAATCAAAGTCTAGCAAGCCCTGGCCAAACTTCATTTAAGAAATTCACTTAGTACCAACATCTGGCATTGAAGCAAATGGTTACAGAAAGAGAAATGGTTGTATTTGGGCATGCATGCTACCCAGAAACAAGCACAAATCACCAACATGGACTGTCTGCTTACTGCAAACGTTGCAACAATAAAAATCTATACCACATCCATTCCAAAACCCGATTTGAAGTCGCACAACACCGACAGCTTGTAGATATCCCCACCACGCGCCTACGAAGACCTGCAGTGCCAGTATCTGCAACTATTTATGCGATGTGATTCATAGATTTTTCTGCATTTTGTGTATGTTGGCATACCTCGAGGGCATGCCCAGTCTAGTGTGGTGCCTGTTTTTCATTAAATGGGAAGACTATTTTTATTTTTAAAAAGAATGTATATATAGTTTTTCGTCAAAACCCTGAGGCATCCATTCATCACTCTATCTTGTCCCAACCAATTTATGGACAGAGACATAATAAAGGAGTTCTCATTTTGCCAACTGCGTAAAGGGTTCAGGAATGGTGAGTAAACAGAAGGAAAATCTGATATACATACTGCCATGATTTTAATGTACTTGCCACATCGTCCATTTCATTCCCTCCATTCTACATAGTGACTGGAGTCACTTCAGTAACTCAGGGCTCAGTATTTTCACTCCACACTAAAATATTATTATACAGGTGGAAGAAAAAGGGAATCTTTGATAGACCAGGCCAAGTGCTGGGTCCTGCCCTTGGGTCACACCAGCCCCAGGCAGCGCTACGGGCTGGGGGCAGAGTGGCTGGAGCTGCCTGGCAGAAAAGGACCTGGGGGTGTTGGTGGACTGGGGGCTGGACATGAGCCAGCAGTGTGCCCAGGGGGCTAAGGTGGCCACCAGCATCCTGGCCTGGACCAGGAACAGCGTGGTCAGTAGGACTCAGGAGGTGACCGTCCCTCTGTTCTGGGCACTGGTGAGGCCCCACCTCCAGTGCTGGGTCCAGTTTTGGGCCCCTTCCCACAAAAAAGACCTTGAGGGGCTGGAGCAGGTCCAGAGGAGGGCAATGGAGCTGGTGAGGGGTCTGGAGAGTAACCCCTATGAGGAGAGGCTGAAGGAGCTGGGGGTGTTCAGCCTAAAGAGGAAGCCGAGGGAGACCTTCTCGCTCTCTGCAACTCCCTGAAAGGAGGGTGTAGTCGGGGGGGTCGGTCTCTTCTCCCAGGTCACAGGTGACGGGACAAGAGGAAGCGGTTTGAAGTTGCACAAGGTAGGGTTCAGATTGGATATTAGCAAGAATTTTTACCATGAAAGAGTTCTTAAGCCTTGGAATGGGCTGCCCAGGGAAAGGGTTGAGGCACCATCTCCGGAGGTATTCAAAAGCAGGGTTGACATAGTGCTTAGAGACGTGGTTTAGTGATGTTTTTTATCAAAGTTAGGTTGATGGTTGGACTAGATGATCTAAAAGGTTCCTTCTAAACCAGAAAATTCTATGCTTCTACAACCTCTAGCCCATCTGAAGATCACCAGGTGGTTTGCCATGGTATGTCATTTCTGTAAATAAGACAGAGCTGAAGAACAGCTGTAGAAAGCTCAAGGAACATAGAAGGCAGCAGATTCTGCTCCAGTTGTATCCAGCTGTGATTAAAGCATCAGAGACAGGTACTGTTGAAACCAAATAATGTTATGCTGCCAAAGCAGCAACCTAAGAAAAACAACCAGGCTGAGAGCTGTAAGGAAAGTCATGCAGGACAACTCCATGAGAAAGAGAACAGTGGGGAGGGCTGCAGCAAAGATGGGGAAACAGGCAAAGTAGACGCTGTCCTCAGAAATACAGGGCAGTCTTGAATGGGGTGAACTGAAGAAATGGAAAGGGAAATGAGAGCAAATGGAAAACTACAATGAGCACAAAAATAAAATAAACTAAAAAAATAATAATTAAGGGAGCAAACAAGAGGTGGAAACAATAGGAACCTGGCAAAGAGAAATACTTAGCTAGGATATCAGGTGGTGATGGACAAAAGGGTAACTTGAGAAAACAGAGCAGGGAAAGGAAAAAAACTGAGGAGGGGTAAAGGCAGGAGAAGAAATAGAAAAGGCCAGATGTGCCACAGCATACACAAAAAGAAATGGCTGGTGAGAAGAACCACAAGTACCAGACCTGAATTGCAAGATGAAAAAGAAATCTAAAGAGCTACACTACAAACGGCAGGAAGAGCAGCACATTGTCTGCAGCACCAGGTCCACATTATGCTCCTCAGTAAGTCAGGCTTCTCCTCGTGCTGGGATTTTTTTTCCCCTTCTCTCCCACTTAGACAGCCTTAGCTCCACTCCCTGCAGCGAGGCATCATCCTGTTCCAGTAACAGCTCCTGCCATCCTCTGCTGGTCAGCTCCAATGGGAACTGTGCCACCAAAAAGCCAACGTTAGTTGATTTATGCTGTTTCTGTAAATCCTGTAAATGTACTTCCATGTTTACCACTACCCACTACACCACTCATCACTTGTACACTTAGGATAATGAGAACCCTAGCAACTCTCAAAATACTTGCAAACTGAAGTTTCCCGTTGCAAGAGTCATCGTTTGGGGCCTGTCTGAAGATTGCCATAAAAAAAAATAATTAAAATATTTGTGAGAGAAGTTATTTTTAATGTTTCAGGTCTGTTTGGCTTCCTTAAGAAAAAAAACAACAAACTTCTACAGGCCATTTCTCATGCGTAAGGGTGCTTCAGCAGAACGTCTCTGCACCAGCTCAAGCTGGGATCTCACCACCTCCTCCAACTTAAACACTCATACAGACTATTTTTGTAACTCTCACCATCCGAACTAAAACACCTGACATCACCCTTCCTATAGGTGTAAAAATGCTGCCTCTTTCCCACACACAGTATTGAATTACTTCATTAATGGGACAGAAACTTCTCTAAGTTTGAGAAGCAGCAAGACAAGGGCTAGAAACTGGAGCTCAGCATATTAAGCCACCAGTATGTTGGCTTGTCATTAAATTGTCTCATTTTTCCTTCCAACAGCTCTCTCTCCTGTATGTTTTTACTTACTTGGGGATGTTCCTGTTTGTTTTGTGGTTGTTTTTTTCTCTCTAACCGGAGTTCTGTTACTCTATTCTCTCTTCTGTTTTGCTTGTGATTCAGTACAGATGGCTTTTCCCAAGAAAATGCTCACATGCTCATCCTACTTTCCCTTGTAAACTTAAGTCAGCCTTCCCCCCATTTGCTCTCTTTCTCCTAGGTATCTCATCCATCTCTTATTTTTAGCTTTCTTTTGGCTGTTTTACCTTCTACCCATTATAATTTTGAAACATATTTCTTGCTGTCTTGGGAGCTCAGAGCCATCCTTCATGGGGACACAGCCTCTGCACCACCCTGTGCTTCCTGGCCAGGGCAGGTCAAGAGAGCCTCAAGAGGTCCTCCCTCCAGTAGGCAGCTAGTGGAAACGGCTGCAAATTAGGTTTTTGTCCCAATTCCTCTCTTTCTCCTTTTGCAAGGGTGGGTAAGGAAAGGAAAAACCTAATTTTATTCTTTTTTTCTGATGAAGCAAAGCAGTGTGATACCTGGCTTCAGAGTAAAAGTAAGATCCCCCAGGAAGCAGGACAACAAACCAATCTTGATGCCCATCATGGTATGACCTTAAATATGTATGTCAAACAACCCTCTGCATGGCAAACTCTTCCAAAATAAAAGCAGAGTAAGTGTTAGATATATAATCCTGCCTTTACAGAGGAAGATAACATGCCCTGAGAGAATAAAGACCTAGGTCACACATCAAGCTGATCAGGCTCAGATGGCAACTGGTTTGGTCCCCAGCTCTCGCTCCCTACTAAACAAGGCTGCCTCATTTAAACCGTAAGAGACAGCTTAATATTTAACAGTGATTTTTTTAAGAAGATCTGGCTAGTGTAAGAATTCCTTTTATTGCTCAGAAGCAATTAAGGAATAGCATTTACAGGGTCTGTAAAGCTGTGCTTGGTGACTGAAAGGCCAGGTGGAGCTGTGTACAGCCAGAGCAAGTCACAATTGCTTTTAAAAAGTTTAAGGATCCAACCTTGTGCTCAAATAGAGAGGGGAAGGTCTAAGAAAGCGCCTCCAAAGGGCATACCAGGCACAGTGCTATGAGCTAAGCATCAAAAACCTGTCTCCACTCTCACTCAAAACGAAGATAATCCAAGAGGAGGCATCTCCAGTGAAGCAACAGCCAGGTAGAACCAAGTCGGAGTCCTTGGAGAGGAATTGCTCCCCTCTCCTGGGCTGGCTTACCATCACTGAGCATCATTGCTCTTGTTGCTGACTTGTGACTCCGGTGACTCTTATGTCATGAAGCTTCATGAGCAAAAATTGTTCTCTGTACAACGCAGCCTTCCTAGGGCATGCTGTCACTTAGATGGCTATGCCAATCTTAGCTCCTCTGTTAATACCAGTAGCTCCTTACTGGGGTCCAAGCTGGCCTCCCCTGTGTTCCAGCACAATGGCTCTGACCGTACCTCAATATAACAGCACCGCCTGCCTGATTTCAAGTTGCACAGGTTAAAAAAAACCAACAAACAAAATCCTCAAATAATTTTTATACTGGCTTCGTGCTAAATACAAAACTGAAACAACTGGCATTATGATATACTGATGGTTGGACTAGACGATCTGATGGTTTGACTAGGTGACCTTAAAGGTCCCTCCCAACCTAGGCAATTCTATGATTGTTTTGGTTCTAACTCGCCAGTGTAATACAGTGACGCCATGAGATAGACTGAACGTGGCTGGGACTGTTTATCCACAATGAAATACTTAATCATAGAATCACAGAATGGTTAGACTTGGAAGGGACCTTAAAAGATCATCAACTTCCAAACCCCCTGCCCAGGGCAGGGACACCTCCCACCACACCAGGTTGCTCCAAGCCCCATCCAGCCTGGCCTTGAACCCCTCCAGGGATGGGGCAGCCACAGTTTCTCTGGGCAACCTGTTCCAGTGCCTCATCACCCTCATAGGAAAGAATTTCTTCCTAATATCTATCTAAATTTCCCCTCTTCCAATTTAAAACTGTTCCCCCTTGTCCTATCACTACACCTCCTGACAAAGAGTCCCTCTCCTCACAGGAGTATTTTAGGGTGTGTTACACAAAGTATAATGATCTGTTTGCTTTGCGTTTGTGGAGTGCCATCCACCTCCCCTTTGGGGCAGCTGAATAAAGACTGTTCAGGGTAAAAGCCTAACAGATCGTTTGAGAAGGTGTCAAAGTGTTCATTAGCAAGTTCCTCTGGGTTTCACCGGGTGTTTTTTCCTCCCTGTGTAAAAAACCAACAAACAAAAACAAACAAACAAACAAAAAAAACAAAAACAAACAAACAAAAAAAACTAAACACAGGATGAGGATTTCCAGTGCAGTGGCCACAGCCAAGATTGAAGAGGAGGATCATCAGGCTGTGAGCACTGATGCATCCCTGATGGTGCTGCAGAAAACTCTCCCCAATTTCTGTGGAGAGAGTTTATAGAATGCAAAGTAGAATTCCACATTAAGTGCCTGCCAATGCATGAACACTGGACAAACCTCTCCTTGTTTCTCTCATCCTAGTTCATCTTTCATCCATCCCTATAGCATCCAGGACAGAATGAGGAGTAATGGTTTCAAATTGGAAGAGGGGAGATTTAGATGAGATATTAGGAAGGACTTCTTTGGTGTGAGGGTGGTGAGACACTAGAACAGGTTGTCCAGAGAAGCTGTGGCTGCCCCATCCCTGGAGGGGTTCAGGGCCAGGCTGGATGGGGCTTGGAGCAACTGGGCTGGTGGGAGGTGTTCCTGCCCAGGGCAGGGGTGGTGGAACTGGGTGATCTTTGAGGTCCCTTCCAACTCTGACCATCCTATAATCTTCCCAGTTCTAATGTGTGTCCTGGACTTCACCGAAAGCAGAGGACTTTAGGCTGGCTACTAACCTTTTATTACCACATTCCTTCAAAAAAATGAAAATGATACACAAGAGACACAGCTGAAGTAAAGCCTTACATTAAGGAAAAACATCCCTGTATGGTGAAGTCTAAGGTTTTGTGGACATCCCAGCTTAACTCCATCTCTCGCTTACAGCTTTTATCAAGCCACACAAGATTGAAGGAGCCAAAAAAATGACCCAGAAAGTTCAAGCAATCAACAAGAAAAGTCTGACAAAAATTGCAATCATACTTCAAATGAAATACGACTTCTGGAAAACAAGTATTAATTTAAGACCAAACTCTGACCCATTAGACCAGAGGAAATCACCTTAGTCTCATTATTATGGGATGTCAGTAAGAACTAAATTTACTTTCTGTGCTTCTTTGTTGGAAAAATAAGAACTTTGGGGGGGGAAAAAAAGATTTAGTAAACAACTAAACTGATTATTTAAGCCCTCAGCCTGTGAGCGGCCTATGCACACACTGAGATTTGCACACTTAAATAACCCAGCTCCCAGCAGCAGGTGTGTTTCTGGCAAGACACACACATTGCCTTGAACGTTATGGTATTGCATTTATAGCACTACAAACCAAATACCAAGAAATCTACGTGACTGTGCAGTGCAGTCGCATCTACCGGCTGAGAATGGCTGCAATCCCACGGAAATAGAAGCCCAGATCTCCAATAATATCATAAATCGGCTCAGTAAAGAAAACTGCCACAGAGACAGCTAAAATTGGTTTTTTTTACTAAGAAACACAGGACAAAGGGGGAAGGGATCAGCTCTGGACATGAAGGATGTTCAGTCAGGCAGGTACTACACTTCTCTACTAGCCATCTGCTTGAAACTTCACCGCCTCACGTTATCAGCAATGGAAAGCACAGATTGGCTTTTCAAATATTAACTAAAATATTTCCATACAGCTCTGATGGGGGGGTGGGGAGGGGAGGAGGAGGAGAGAGTCTGTACGCACCTAAGGAATGCAGGCTCAATATACAATGAGCACTAAATATTTTATCTTCCAACCAAGTTGCTACAAAAGAGTCCTGATTAACATTTAATTGCCAGAGATGCACCACTATACTAAGGGCCTTAAAAATCTACATTTAAATGGAATACCAAAAAAACCACAACTGTTACACAAAAGCATCCTCCAGGCATTCCCTTTTAAAAGCAGTAGGTTAAAGGTTTGATTTATATAGACTTTAAAGAGGTTATACATTGGTTCTGACACATTACAGTTTAACTGCATAGCTTCACCTCAGCTTCACATTCATGAACTGGATGAAGACAACGCTATATCTGAAGTGCAAATCTAGACTTTATTTATTTTTTTGTCCATTAAAAATTCTCTTTGGTACATATAAACGCATCTAGCCTTTGAGGTGGTGTTGCTTTTTTCTGTCTTACCTACTTCCCTGAAAAATTAACATATGCTACCGGTTTTAATTTTATTTTACAGTAAACAGCATGTGAAAAGTGCTTGCCAGAATATTTACTAGATTCCTCTGTTACTTTCTTGAACAGGTCCAGCGCAGGGCCACCGAGATGATCAGAGGGATGGAGCACCTCTCCTACGAGGACAGGCTGAGAGAGCTGGGACTGTTCAGCTTGGAGAAGAGAAGGCTGCGGGGAGACCTTGGAGCAGCCTTCCAGGATCTGAAGGGAGCTCCAGGAGAGCTGGAGAGGGACTCTTCGTCAGGAAGCCTAGTGACAGGACGAGGGGTAATGGTTTTAAACTGAGAGAGGGGAGATTTAGATTAGATATTAGGAAGAAGTGTTTTCTTGTGAGGGTGGTGAGGCACTGGAACAGGTTGCCCAGGGAAGTTGTTGATGCCCCATCCCTGGAAGTGTTTAAGGCCAGGCTGGACGGGGCTTGGAACAACCTGGGCTGGTGGGAGGTGTCCCTGCCGAGGACAGGGGGGTTGGAACTTGATGATCTTTAAGGTCCCTTCCAACTCTAACCATTCTATGATTCTACATGATGCGTGAAGAAGGCAAAGAAACATCCTCACAGCCATGCAGAAGAGCAGGGTTGGTACACCACGACTGCAGTATGGGCTGGCTGATCTTTACTAGACCCTATGCTCCAAATGAAAAACCCTTGGCTGACATAATTTCAGCATGATAAGCCTTTGCACAAGCAACCTCAAATTACTGAAGCTCCCTGCTGCACGTCACCTACAGACTCCTAATTCTCACCCCGTGCCAAATCCAGCTAAGCTAAACACAAGCACTACAGACAAAATTCAACACTAACACCAGTTGTTCCATAGCAAAACAGGGCACGCAAGGGGCTCCCATGGCAGCCAGCCTCCATGGGGTGCTACAGCCTTCAGACTGGGGACTCCTCATCTAACCTCCAGCACCTGCACCAGGAACTGATGAGCGACGCTAAGCAAAGGCAGCAAGCCACGGGAGAGTAGTCAACACCTAATAAATGCAAAACACATCACACCCTAAATATGTTAGCCTAAATGTTGAATGATTCCTAATTATTTATAATCAGCAGTCATTAGGAGTCATGCTTCTCCCCACTGATTCCTTCAGAGGAGGGGAGGCAAGCGTGAAAAATGGGTTAGCATCCTTTCTGTGGGCCAACTGCTCCTGTTCCCACAGGAACGCAGCCAAAGCCCGTTAGGAAAGTACTGACCTCAATACACCGCGAATCAGGCCCCAAACTCCACAAAACTCTCCAACTTCCAAGGAGGTCATGCTCCACCTGGCTTTGAAGGCAGAGGGAAAAGACACAAAGCACCTCAAACCAGAGTCTCTTTTCCAAGAAGACTTTCAAGCTTCCAATGAAAACTGGTCAGAAGCTGAATACAGCATTATCTCCCACAGACCTGCAAAGTGGTAGCCACCTTGGGGAGAAAGCAAGAGAGGCAGGAGGAATGCATTTATGTCTGAGCTCCAACACATGGCAGGTGTGCCCAGCGTTGAGGTGCCACCGCAGCACAAATTTGCACTCCCAGTTTGCCTGCTCCCATCCCTGACAGAGAACCTGTCTGCATAAATGCTGCACAGATGGATCCCTGGGGAAGGTAATCAAAATCACAGAACCATAGTTGGAAGGAACCTTAAAGATCAAGTTCCAACCTCCCTGCCCTGGGCAGGGACACCTCCCACCAGAGCAGGTTGCTCCAAGCCCCATCCAGCCTGGCCTTGAACCCCTCCAGGGATCAGGCAGCCACAGCTTCTCTGGGAAATCTGTTCCAGTGTCTCACCATCCTCACACCAAAGAATTTCCTCCTAATATCTAATCTAAATCTCCCCTCTCTCAGTTTAAAACCACTACCCCTTGTCCTGTAGCTCCACTCCCTGACAGAGTCCCTCTCCAGCTCTCCTGGAGCTCCCTTCAGATCCTGGAAGGCTGCTCTAAGGTCTCCCTAGAGCTTTTTCTTCTCCAGGCTGAACAGCCCCAGCTCTCTCAGCCTGTCCTCACAGCAGAGGGGCTCCAGCCCTCTTAGTATCTTGGTGACCCTCCACTGGACCCTTTCCAACAGGTCCATGTCCTTTCTCTGTTGAGGACTCTAGAGCTGGACACAGGACTCCAGTTGGGATCTCACAAGTGCAGAGCAGAGGGGGAGAATCACCTCCCATGACCTGCTGGCCACGCTGCTTTTGCTGCAGCCCAGGATGGGGTTGGTTTCTGGGCTGCCAGCACGCACTGCCGGCTCATGGTGAGCTTCTCATCCAATTGTGGTAAGATACAGAAAAGAGCATTTTTCAAAGCATTCTTCAGCATTTGGACTGTTGCAACCATATTCTACGCCCTACCTCATGTCAGACCTTTGCTGTTTTCACTGAAGCCCACCGCTTTTCTGCTGAGAGGGAGTCCTACCCAGATGAAATGTAGTCTATATGTTAGAATGGCTCCACAAGTCATCACCTGCATTCTCTCCTCTGTTACCCTCCCCCAACAAAAGAAAATTTCTAACCAAAAATTCAGTGATGCCAACTGGCATATACCCTCCCTGATGGCGTTAAAGATCCTAAAGGAGAAACAGTTAACAAGCTGATTGTGAAACATTAGAGAGTCACCGAGCAACGAGCAACGTTTTGATAAGAGAGGATCTGGGAAGATGTACAGAGTTGCTGAAAAACCCCTTTTGTGCTCCCGGCTACTCACCACAAGCTCCTCATCACAACACTTCGAAAACTCCAGCAATCTGCACCACAGGGTGTTTGATGACACAGCAAATAACCCTTTCTTTGATGCAGCCATCGCATCTCTCAGACACTTCCTGCATTTAGCAGCATCTCTGGCATTCGCTCTCCGAGAAGTAAATATTGACTTAGCAGCAAACTCCCGGAGCATATGCAAAAAGCCACAGGAACAACTGCTTCCCCCATTCAGAATGACACCTGCCACTTTATTCTCACCCGTTCAACCATGGAAATCACAAGAGAGAAATCTCCTCTTACATCTGCCACGAAAAGAAGGCCAAGAGATTCTCCTCGAATTCCATCCAACCTATATTTCTGTTCTTAAAAGGGCATTTTACATATAAAATCCCAGTCCCACCAATGCACATACATATAAACGACTCCAGGGTGGCAGCCTGGGTGGGTAACACCCCTCAGCAGGCAAAGACCATTTTACGCTATGCAGACCTGGGATTTTTAAGAGAAGTCCTTCTCTTCAAGCAACCCCTGTTTTAAATTAATTTTATTGTAAAAGGTTGGATTAGTGACAGTTTGGAAAGCACTACACACTTAAGTTTCCCCCAGCCAGCCTAGTGGGTTTCAGGTAAGGAACAAAAAGGGACTTCCCAAGAAAGAGGAATAGACTCCAGCAGTTAGGGAGACAGCAAAGAATTAAGACAGTGTAAGTGATAATTATACGAGGTGACCCATGGGGTGACAGCCCCACGAGGTGACCTATGTCACCTTAGCTCAGTGACCACCACCATTATCCAGCTCGCTTCCCAGCCCCCTCCTCACCCTGCCCTCAATAGCTCTGCCCCACTGCAGGTCTCACTTATTCTGGCAGGAGAGCACCTCTCTGCACTGCCCAAGAGCACCTTCACGTTAAATGCCTCTGGGAATCATAAATACCCTAATGGGGCTTTTTTAACTCTGAAATGTACCATAGGGTCCACGTCCTTGGCACTCCAAGGCTCACAGGAGTCCTCAGGGCATTCCAACCCTCAGCAAGCACTCTAAAACCCAAATAACCAGCATCACCACACTTAGTACCCAACTGCAAGGGTTGGGACCACTCTTGACATAAAATGAGGTCAGCAGATAATGAAGCTAGATTGCTACCTACTGACACAGACTTTGGAGAGCATGACTTCATGGTTCTGCACTCGGAAACGCAAGCAGAAGGCGGCAGTGGTAAACTGCAACACAGGTAGGTGCACCCAACGCGTGCCTCTTTCCAGGCTCCAGTCAGAAATGCGGATGTGTGTTTATAAGAGAAAGGATCTGCCTCCACAAACAGATGTTTCCCACTGTGACACAGACAAGAATGTCCAGTCTGCAGCACTTCACAACCATCTCATCTGCCCCAAGCGGCCAGTTTACAGGACTGGTTTCCAAGGCATGAAACTCTCAGGAATTTCCTTTAGACATGAAAAATTGCCCAGTGGAGGTAAGGACCAAAGACTAAATCCCATCTTATCTGTAGCACAGCCAAAAGCTGAACTTACATATGCAGAGAGAAAACGCCAGTTATAAACAAGCTGTGACGGCCCAACAAGAAGGCAGTCTAATAAGGGAGTTGTACATCCTTAATTATACTGGCTCCAGAGCCAGTTTAACTATCATTTACGCCATTCCAAAAATATGCCAATTGCAAAATCATAGAATCATAGAATGGTTGGAGTTGGAAGGAGCCTTAAAGATCATCAAGTTCCAATCCCCCTGTCCTGGGCAGGGACACCCCCCACCACACCAGGTTGCTCCAAGCCCCATCCAGCCTGGCCTTGAACCCCTCCAGGGATGGGGCAGCCACAGCTTCTCTGGGCAACCTGTTCCAGTGTCTCACCACCCTCACACCAAAGAATTTCCTCCTAATATCTAATCTAAATCTCCCCTCTTCCAATTTAAAACCATTCCCCCTCGTCCTGTCACTAGACTTCCTGACCAAGAGTCCCTCCCCAGCTCTCCTGGAGCTCCCTTCAGATCCTGGAAGGCTGCTCCAAGGTCTCCCCGGAGCCTTCTCTTCTCCAGGCTGAACAGCCCCAGCTCTCTCAGCCTGTCCTCACAGCAGAGCTGCTCCAGCCCTCTGAGCATCTTGGTGGCCCTCCACTGTACCCATTCCAACAGGTCCATGTCCTTTCTCTGTCGAGCTCTTATACCTCAACGGTAACTGCCTGTTGTCAGTAATGTACATTGTTATTTTCAGGCGATAGCAAAGCAGTGAGCAGTAGCACCCTGATTTGGCAAAGGTCCCTAATGACTGTCTTTCGTTAACCCCAGAAAGGAGAAAGAGAGAGAGAGTGTGAGAGAGAGGCAGCCATCACCACCACTACCACCTCATCGACTTCTAGCATCCTGAAGCTAAAGGGAACACAGGGACAGTCATCCTGATACAACATGTTAGGAAACAGCATTCCCCGGAGGATACAGTCAAGCTTATATAAGCGGCACTGAAACTGGGCACATTTCCAGCAAATTCATCTGATTGCCTCCAGTCTCCCATTTCAAGGTAGCTGAAATGCTGAGCACTTAATTAAGTCATTTGATCCACATCTCATGCGTTTTAAAGAAAAGAATGGGAAAGAGCAGACACCTATTACTGTTTGCTAATTTTTATTTCTTAAAACGTTGAAACGTCAAACTTCCTCCTCCTTCCCCCTGCCTATATGATCCCTCTTAGTTTTAAGCCATTTGCAGGCATTTCTAACACTGAAAGAAAAAGAAATACACATTTATGAAGAGAAGCCTTCTGAATGATTAAAAAAAAAGAGTTGTATTGTATAACAATTTAAAAAAAAGAAAAAAATGTGAACAAAAGCACTGTAAGCTCTAAGTAGAATCTCCTGGGTTTTTTTCCCTTTTCAGCTCTTTCCATCTCTCCCTTGCAATTCCACTCCTTGAAGTACAATGGGTTCACATGGCAGCAGTCACACAAGCCAACTTCAGGCTCCTTGCTGGCCTCTGAAGAGGAAGTTTCAACTGGGAGGAGGGAACAGACAAAGCAGCAGCAGTGTTACCGTGCTGCTTGCACCATCTGCACAACTGTATTTTTACATCTCACTTCTCAGGTTGCGAACTGCTTCTGCCTGACATCCAGGTCGAGCAAAAGAGAAGCCGACAACCTGAGGACGGAAAGGTAGGAAAGAGATTTTCAGTGAGATCATTTCATATGGAATCAGGGAATTGCCAGAGCTGGAAGGGACCTCTAGAGATCCTCCAGTCCCACTCCCCTGCTAAAGCAGGATTGCCCAGAGCACAGCACTCAGGGCTGCATCCAGGCGGGGCTGGAAGGTCTCCAGAGAAGGGGACTCCACACCCTCCCTGGGCAGCCTCTGCCAGGGCTCTGACACCCTCACCGGAAAGAAGTTTTCCTCATATTCCAATGAAACTTCCTATGGTCCAACTTGTGCCCGTTGTCCCATCACTGGGAACCACTGAGAAGAGTCTGGCTTCATCCTCCTTCAACCCACCCTTCAGATACTTGTGAACATGGATAAGGTCTCCCCTCAGCCTTCTTCAGGCTCAAGAGTCCCAGCTCTCTCAGCCTTTCCTCACCAGGGAGATGCTCCAATCCCTCCAGCACCTTTCTTGCTCTACGCTGGACTCTCTCCAGTAGCTCCCTGTCTCTCTGGAACTGGGGAGCCCAGAACTGGAGGCAGGATTCCAGTTGTAAGGTAATGCTTTCCCCCATAATTCAGAAGTCTGAAATATGTTGGGTTTTTTCTGAGATTCACCTATTACAAAAATTCATGCAAAGTTATTTTGTATTCTGTAATACTCCACACCTACATACAAGCTCTTACGCCTCGGCAGATGAAGTACTGGTCCCACAAACATCAATGACTTCTGCATTACTGCTAAAATACTGATTTTTGACAGGTTCTTAGTCCAGCTATGACAATCAAAATATTCACCTGAAAACTGTTTAAATGAGAGCACCACAGAAGAGCACAGAGCCCTTTCTTCCTTTCTTTCCTTCCTTCCTTCCCTTCTTTTTCTTTTCTCTTCTTTTCTTTTCTTTTTGTTTCGTCTCTTCTCTTCTCTTCTCTTCTCTTCTCTTCTCTTCTCTTCTCTTCTCTTCTCTTCTCTTCTCTTCTCTTCTCTTCTCTTCTCTTCTCTTCCTTCCCTCTTTTTCTTCCTTTCTTTCCTTCCTTCCATTCTTCCTTTTCTTCCTTTCTTTTCCTTTCGGTCCTGCCTTTCTCCCTTTCTTTCACTCTTTCTTTCTCTCTACCTGGTAGAATTTTTGATACCTTTGCTCAAGGTTCTTACTAATTTATAGATATAATTATTACTTTTTTAAGAGTGGGTTTATTTTTAGCATCTGTTTTGAGCCTTGAAGATAAATGTAGCAATAAATCACAGTCCCTTGAAATATTTTTATTACTTGGGATGTTTTGGTATCCTTCATACTGAGGCTATTTCTCAGAGGAGAAAAAAAAAAACGATTTCACGGTGCCAAAGAAATATATGCAAGGCTTTAATTCTGATTTAAGTTAGATAGCTGAAGAAAAAAGGTCTTTGGAAGTTCCAATAGCAAAACCAACCTGCCTCCCCCCACCCTCTGAACAGCCAAAGGAAAGTGTTCAAAGCCGAGAACAGAGCTTCTAAATTGTTTCAGCTCTTCCATATGCAACATTAACTTCTATCATGTGAGCAAACAAAATGGTGCATTGGAACAGACATTTTAAGCTCAGGGAGACTGTCAGAAGAAGATGCTGGTCCACATCAAATTGAAAATATTAAATAAAACCTCCCATAAATATCTGTCCTTGACCAATACTTAGAAAATGTGGCACTGACATAGACCGGGATGAATGTTGGGGATAAAGCTGGGAGAAATCCCTTGAGGGATTACAGATCCATGCTGTTCAGCAGAGGCACTGGGATCCTGCACCTGTGCTGGTGTTCAGAAGGTGCCAATGTCCATTCACCCTACCTCTTCAGTCAAAAGTCTCTAAAGAAATAATTTATCACACACACGACTAGAAAAAGAGAGGTTTAAAATCATGTTCAGATAGCAGATTGTGCAGGCTTCACCTTTGCTTCCCAGTGAGAGGTGGGATCTGTTAGGAAGGCACTAAAAATGCCTGTGAAAAACAGGAAAGTTTTATAGCAGTTTGGGACCAAATATTCAAATGTCAATTGAAAGGATTCCCACGCTGCTCCCTTGGAATTCAACGGCAGTTGTGTCAACTGGCATCATGGCAAAAGCAAAAAGGACATGGACCTGTTGGAAGGGGTCCAGTGGAGGGCCACAAAGATGATGAGAGGGCTGGAGCACCTCTGCTGTGAGGACAGGCTGAGGGAGCTGGGGCTGTTCAGCCTGGAGAAGAGAAGGCTCCAGGGAGACCTTAGAGTAGCCTGCCAGGATCTGAAGTGAGCTCCAGGAGAGCTGCAGAGGGACTCTGTCTGGGAGTGGAGCTACAGGACAAAGGGGTAATGGTTTTAAATTGGAAGAGGGGAGATTTAGATGAGATATTAGGAAGCACCCTCTTTGCTGTGAGGGTGGTGAGGCACTGGAACAGGTTGCCCAGAGAAGCTGTGGCTGCCCGATCCCTGGAGGGGTTCAAGGCCAGGCTGGATGGGGCTTGGAGCAACCTGGTGTGGTGGGAGGTGTCCCTGCCCAGGGCAGGGGGGGTGGAACTCTTTTAGGTTGGAAATCTTTACGGTCCCTTCCAACTCTAACCATTCTATGATTCTAATCTTGCCAAACCCCTCGAAATCTGAAGTAGTTCAAACTACAAGGAGTCACTGTGATTATCACAACCGCATGGGAACTAAGTCATAATTATTTTTTTCTTTTTTTCTGATCATACAGAAGAGCCTCCAAACAGGACATTTTCAAAAGAAAGCCCATTTCCAGCATTAGGTCCTGAGATAGCTTTATCAGAAGTTATCTCAAGTTTCAGAGATGAAGCTTTTAATTCAGTGTTGGGAGCCCAGATGTTCCACTGAAGGGGCATGTCCAAAAAGACAATGGCTGGAGTAAGTAGGCTGGAAAGCAGCATGTGAGATAAAATACACAAAGCCTGGACTAGTTAAAGTTGATGGCTGATGGTCCTTTCAGCATTTCAGTGCGTTTGGACCGGGGCCTTAAGTGATATAAAGCTCAGTTTTACAACTAAAGAACAGTATGAAATGCTGATGGTAAACACATACTGCGCACCTTTCACAGGGTTAGTTTTGTCTCCTCCCTGGCTCACTGTGCATCCTGCAAGCTGTGCTCCCCGTGTGGAGCCCAGGAAGGGGTGGATGTCCCCAGAACTGCAAGAAGTGGGGCAGCTCTACCTCCTCGGGGGCCCCCCCAAAGGCCATGGGGTAAGGAAAGAGCAGGCTCATCGCAGAGGGACACTGCTGGGAACCCACAGAAGCAGTAGGCTGGACCATAGCTGAGGTGGGGAAGTCAAGACCCCCCTTCTCCCATCCCACAGTCCTGATACGTGGTTGGAAGAGACCTCTGGAGATCATCTACTCCAACCCCCCTACCAAAGCAGATCCACCCAGAGCCAGTCCCACAGGAACCTGTCTAGGTGGGTTTTCAATGTCTCCAGAGTCTCCACCATCGTAGCCAGGTCTCCTCCTGACTGTGAGAAGCCGTGGCTTCCTGGACACTTGCAACGGGAAAAATCCGTGGAGTGGAGCAGGGAGTGTGCCAGGCGCTGCAGCCACCCCCTGAGCTGCGCCTGGCTCCCCTGAAATCAGTCCAGGGTTAAAGGCTTCAGCATCACAGGTGCTGAGGCTCCATCAGCTTCTGGGGTCCAGCCTCCACCCTCCTCCTCTCCAGCAGAAACACAAATTTGAAAATAAAAGCAGGAAGACAGCTTAGGAGGAGCATTTTATCTGAGGTAAAGTTGGCACGAGCTGTCAACTCCTGCGGGACATTTAAGTTTTGGCACTTCAGATGAAACTGTAAATTGAATATTAAACACACATTTTTATCAAATCATATTTCTCCCAGAGAAGGCTGAGGACTGCCTGTTTTATTTAATCTGATTCCCTATGTTTACAAGTGGTAGGAAAGCCGGTTATATCAGCCGCTCCATCTTTTTAGTTCTATTCAACTGACTCTGATTTTGTTTTTCTAACACCGCTAAGAAAACTATAATGCAAAAAAAAAAAAATCTATAATCTGTGAAAAGGCACTCTGAAATCCATCAGCCAAGTTGTATCCATAATTGCTTCTCTGGCTTATCAAAAAAAGGCTCATTTGCATTATCTGTTATCTTTAGATACCCATCCTGGTCTATAAACAGAGTTATCAATCCCGTTCAGAGGCCAGTCCACAAATTGAAGTTTTCTATGGAGGGAATTAGCTATAAACAAGCCCGAGGCAATCTTCTTTGACAGCCAATGGTAAACCATAGGAAGTAACTTTAATAGTGATTTACAGTTCTTCTCTGGTTTCCATCCAACTTTTCCTTCTTGTGCTTCTGTTCCATCCAAAAAGGAATTTTTCAGATGTTCTAATTTCCCATTCAAGATGCAATCAATCCCAACTCTAGGTGTGTCTAATCCAATTTTTACGGTATGTTCATGGGCCAGCACCAGAGAAAAAGAACTCTCTTTTTATTTTCTTTCAATTGCCTCTGCTGCAATCACAAGACTTGTCATCTCCTGGTGTGAAATGCACAACAGCAGAAGAGAGAGCGAAGGAGATCTGAGAGAGTGAGAGAGAGAGAAATGAGCCAACCCACCCAAAAGAAAGAGGAAAAGAGATACATGAAAATAACACTAACGTTTTTCGAATTATCCTACATACCCAAAGCTTACATTTACCAGAATAACTAAATAACTCCAGATTTAGTTTTTTAAAGCCGGTGCAGAGTTCTTAAGTTCCTCATTTAAATCGCCATACGCCGTTTAGAAGAGGGATAGGTTTAGAATAGGGATATTTAGGGCTCCAGCTTCACACCACCTATCTTCCTCACCTCTACCAGGGTGAAGTCAGGTCCAAGTCCTACACCCCTTGGTTCCACACACCAGCCCCGTGGCCCACCCTCCCATGCCATGGCAGTCAGAGCACCGCTCCTCCCTCACAGACAGGAGAGCTTTTCTCTCAACAGCTTAATGTAGGTTCCGGCTAACTCCCAACTCCCAAGAGGCATATACCTTTCAAATATTTGTTTTTTCAATCTTTAATTACGAACTACCTCTAAGTAGGCAGAGTGGATCATAAGGTGTGTGGCAGGCACAGCAGAGAAGCAGCAAGCAGGGGCATGGCTTCTCTTGGGTAAACCACAGCAACAGAAGGGAAAGCAGCCAAAAACCCCACTGACAGGAGAGACCTGCCTGGATCTCAGTCTCCAAGAGCAGCTGCCAAACAGAGGAGAATTACACTCAAGAGTTTAGCCATTAATAAATATCCCCTGTATCAGCAGCAAAAATTGTTTCCTTTTACTTTCAAGCGAAACACATTTACAGCTCAGACCACAAAGCCCGTGTACACTCCTGTTCCTTTTCTCTCGTACATACACACATCTACACATGCATGATGTGTATACACACACATCTATATGTGTGTGGCTTATTTTCCCCAGACTGAAAGCTACCCTAATGGGTGAGCACTAATGGATTCGAAGTGATAAGGAAAAGGCGGACAGGCAAAATACTCCAGAACTTCTGTTCCTAATCCATCACCAGAGATCAGTGACATCACCCCAGCCTTTGATCAGAGCTCCCCTTTCAAGCTCAAAAAGGGGGATAGATTGACCCACACCAGTGGAGGGACCGGAGAAACACCTAGGATACAATTCACAGGGAAATATGAGAAGTCACCAGCATCCCTCTTCAGAAAAACAACCCCTTCCCACCTTCCTCAAGGAAAACAGCGCGCATTCCAGAGCAACCAAGCACAAACAACAGATTTATCTTTCCCCAGTAATTACAAAACAGCCAGGGAAACAATGCATTCCAAAATCCTTTCAGGTTTTATTTTCAAAGCCTGTGCGCACATTTTATCCTGAGCCAGAGGTTTATTACGTTTGCTGATGTTTAAAAGTCTTCTCAAGTCCATTAGTAAATAAAATTACTAAAAAATAAAAGTAAAAAAAGTTTAAAAAATTTTAAAAAAGAACTTTTTTTTTTTCCCTCAAAATGCCTAGGCAGCTGTAACAGCTAAAGGCTGACACTCATTCATAAAGGAGAAATAATTTTCAGGAGAAGCAGCACCACGGCAAGTGTTGGCCACACGGAGCACCGGCCTTTGTCCGCGCCGAGGCATTCAGAGCCGGGATCACTAATCCCACTCCAGCTAAAATTGAGCCCCATTGTTTCCCGGTTCATCGGAGTTTCCATGGCACTTACTAGGACTTAAGTGTTATTTACTTAGGGCGGTTTGTTCAAAACAAAAAACAATAACTAAGTCTTGACGTGAGCGTCAGGTTTGCTTTTTGGTTTTTTTCTTTTTCTTTTCCCTTTTTACTTTCACTGGGCTCAAGACGCAGTCAGCATTTTACAATCTCAGAGACTTCCTCTGTCTAAAAATCTTCAGGAAAAACAAAGTTGAAAATACATCTGAAAACGTGCACCTCATTCTTTTGGCTTGTTTTTTCCCCCATGTGTATTTTTAAAAAATCTAATTGAGCCTCCCGATCAGCAGCAAAAATGTAGTTTATTATCTCCCTCATCAGGTGATCAATGATTTCATTAATAAGACAGATAACAAAACTGTCATATCATCGACACGGTTATGAAAGATGATCCTGCCTTCTTGCTCCATTTTCCAAGGTCTGGGATTCTCTGTGGCAGCTCTGAGTCCATTCAATATTTTCCACAGACAGAGAAAAGCAAAAATCCATTTTGAAACCAATTTCAATTAGGATCCAGAAGCTGTTATCACAGGTGTCGCAGAATGGGCCCGTAAGTGGAAATGTCGCCTATCCATTCTGAAATGAAACCTTATCAGGGGCTACGAAGATGGCTGAGGACAGCCTATCTGTAAATTACTTTTCGTCCTGTGTTAACTCAACCCTACTTCTGTCATATGGAATTCTTTCCAACCCCCTCCTAATAACCTAATGACTAACTAGGCGCTGCAGCAAAACGCCTCTTCTTCTGCTCGGGCTGCCCCCGCTGAAGGGGGCTGCAAATGCAAATAGCCAGAGGTGGCCAGGCAGGCCGGCGTATTTAGGAATATCATTTAAAGCTCTCCTAGTTATTGCGGGGAAGGAACGGGGCTTGCATTCTGAAGCCTTGTCTCCACCCATTGCATTCCTGGTGATTTTTCAATTGCAAACTCCAAGGCCCAGTTATTTCATTAATTCAGCACCCAAGTAGTGAGGCTTTTCTCTCACATCTTTCAGTCTCCTTTTAGCAAATTATCCCATGACGGAGGATTTATTCAGTCAAAGACCTCGGACTTTGAGAGGCAACAAAAGAATCAAGAGACTTTCTGGTCCACCTGCCTGGCGAATGATGAGGCAGGGTAAAGCCTCCCCTAGAGAAACCAATCAAACCATTGTGTGGCACAGTCAGACCTTTTCAACTGTCAAGCCAGGAGAGCAGGAAAAGAGATGAAAGAACTCAGGATGAAGCTACCATTTACAGAACCATGTGGGAATGGTCTCCGAAGATTTAATAATTGGGATGGAACTCAACTTTCTGAAAACTAAAAGAAGGGGGGGGGGGGGGGGNAAAGAAAAGAAAAGAGGGAGAAGAAAAAGGAGAGAAAGAAGGACAGAAAAGAGAGAGAGCAGGAGGAGGGGAAAACACTAGCAGTCAGACCCAGAAGGAACTTTTCTACAAAATCCTCTGTTGTTATGCATGAAACCCTACGCTCCAAAAGAAGAGAAAAGCAAGCACACGACAGGGACAGAGAAAGAACAAGAAAAGAGAGCACACAGTTTGTAATACTAACTGAACTTGCTGCGATTTACCATCTTAGGAAAAACTCCATCAGCACAAAGTCTGTGCTATTTAGCAGAACAAAAACCTCCCAAAATATAAAAAATGCACTTAAGTTTGGGATTTCTGGGCGCATTTTCAAGCTATTGTATGTGTGGGACTTAAGTTTTCTCATTTCCACTTGGCTGCATGCGGAACACGCATGAAAAGTCGTACTAAATGAATGGAAACCAGGGTATTTTAAGTGGTTGGCATGTGCAAAGAACGTGCACGCACAGCTCGGGTGTAGGAAGATTCCAGCTGACTGCAGGCACGCCAGTCAGAACTGCTTTTGGATAATCTGACCCATAAAGCCTTACAAGCCAAATATTAAAATCATCTGAATCAAAATCCAGTATTTCCTACACACTTCTCTCTCCCGAAGAGCCTCTGCGCACGTGAGAGAGATGTTCATCGGGAGGTCCGGATCACATTTACAAGTAAATCAACACTTTTCTGAATCGCCAGCCTTAGGAACAAAAATAGAATCTGCAAATTAAATTGTGACCACTTGCCGTATACATCAAAGGGAAAGACTTTTAATGGGAAATAAGATAAAAACGCAGCAATAAATCCATCTCGTTCCCTTTTAGTCGGGATGGCAAAAGAATGCATCTCCCTCTCCTCCCGCCCTCGCTCCCAAAATAATGTGATATGGCTTGGAAAGAATACAGAGAATGTAGTTTTAATACAGCACCTTCTTCACATAATCACACACCATACCCTAAGCACACCTCGCTCACTTATTGGCATGTGTATTTAGTAACACTTTCTATGTAAGCAGAAGCTGAGGCTTCGTGTCCTCCAGAAAAGAAAAAGGAAAAAAAAAAAAAAAATTAAAAAAAGGCAGAGAGGGAGTAAATAGAAACATACAGAGCAGGGATATAATCAAATGCCATACTGATGCCTGATTATTTCCTTTTAACTGGAGACAGATATGAAACAGAAAACATCTAGGAAAGAAACGCTGAGTACCATTTGAAAACCTGTTAAGTAATTTGATTACTTCAATTGTCTTAATTTACACAGCTCAAATCGTAAAGCCAAATGCCGTACCCACCAGAGGGGCTGCCTGGTTTTATAAGTCAATTAGAAGGATTTTTTAAAATTCGCTTTATTTACTTTATGAAGAAGATCTGTTCTACCACTTCTACTCCACTACCCTTCACTTGCAAGTTCCCAAGTCTGGTCTCCCTTCAGGACCCAGGAAAACTCTCCGAGAATTTTTTCCATCGTATGTTTCAGCATCCTTCCCACCCTCCCCAGTCCCCTGGCACCCGCCTGCTCATTGACGGGATCTATCACAGGACAGAACGGGGTGGGAAGGGATCTCTGGAGACCATCTAGTCCAACTGCCCCTGCCCAAGCAGGACCTGTCCCCAGCGTCTGGGAGGAAGGTGCCACTGCTCCGAGCAGACCCTTGCCACGCCACCAGGCAGCCTCCCCTGGTGGCTCTGGTGGCAGGGGCTGGCACAGCACTGCAAGGGCATGAGGAGGCATTTTTCTCTTCGGGGGTATCTTCCCCACAGACCAGCACTTAATGGCAGGGAGCGAGCCTTTTTTCTGGGAAGGCTCACAGCAGCACTGAAGCTTCAGCTACCGGCAGCCTTTCTCCTGCTTTAAACCAACCCTCCTGGTTGCTCTCCCCCACCTCCTCAGTACCGTGGGCTGTAATGCCTGAGTTTTTTGAGGTCTGATTGATACTGGACTCGTGCAAAACAAAGCACAAGCTGTAGAGCGTGGTACCGTTGCCATGTTGCAGAGACCTATTTTAAACCTTTTTATTATTATCCCTTCTTACTCTATTTCAAAACCCAGGCATAACTGCAATACGGCTGCTTGGGTGTTTGGGTTTTTTTGTTTGTTTGTTTTTCAGGGGGAAAAAAAAACCCAGTGTATAATTCTTTAAATTTAACCTCCACCTTGTCCAGGTGGCAAGCTTCTGCTGCTAACTAATGTTTTCTCCTGATTCCACCTCGTGTTATCCAGCAGGATGTTAAGTCATTACTTACTGATTACAGTGATTGCAGGGATAAGCCACTCAATCATCTCTTTCTGGAACTTGCAAAGGGATACAGCAGGATTGACATTTAATATCCCTTACGCTATTAACCACTGCAGGGAGGGGAGAAAAGGGGGGAAAAAAGGAGGGAAATCTCAGCAGAATTAATGAAGCGATGCCGCATGGCACTTGCAGATCATTGGCTTTAGAGCAGGGTACAAGTAGGGCTGGCTCACCGAGGAGCATCAGCAGAAAATAGTATCAGGCAGAATGAGTTATTACAGTCTTCAATAAACTCTAACTTGATGACTGAAATTTTATTAGTAAGCATAAAGGACCAGGGGTGCATTCCTCTGAATGAACATGTGTTTAATCAGCTACTCACATCGGATTACAATACACCGAGACATGCAGTCCCCACTTAATTACAACCTCCAGTACTGCCAAGCATCAGGAGAGCTCACCCTCCCCAAGGAGAGGTACCTTCCTTCAGTTTATTCTCTTAGGACCTGGTCGCAATTATCAGAACAGGATACACAAAACCCTACAAGTTCAGGTCCTTGCCCTTACTTTTCCACACGTCAACACAGGATGATTCTGCCGCTGTATGTCACCATTCCGCACAGGAATCACTTGTGATATTTGTCTAGCTGAGAAACAAAAGCCTCTGAAAAACCTACACATTGAAGATGGTCACTTCCAATATCTAATACGACAGGATGTTGTTTTCTCCTGGAAATGAGAAGCAAAGAGGGTCCCTCCCCATCCCCTCTGATGCCAGCAGAGGAGGAGGGCATCTCCTGATCACGTCGCGGAATCAGGTCTGATATAATCAATTTGGGACTCAATTTGCAGGCCACTAAAATAGCACGGGCAATGTTTCGTGATACCTAGCAACCTCTTCTGAACCCTGACCTCTCAACGGGACCCTGAACATGCCCATCTAACGGGGGGGCCAAGAAGGGGTATTATGATTAACACCTATTTTATGGTGAGTTTGAAAGCAAGCAGCAGGACAAGGAACCGACTGAAAGTTTAAACAGGAAACGTGATTCTTATGGGGTCGCAGCCTGCTGAATGCCTTCCTCAGGCAACTCTGAAAGAACTACTAGGAAGAAAGAAAAAAAAAAAAGAAAAAATACAAAAAAAAAAGACACATAGATGAAGCTGGCTCTTCTTCTGAAAGAATCAAAGTGGACGAATGAACTTCCTCTCATTTATTCATCTATCAAGCTCGGTTTTAAGTTACATCATCATTAAGATAATAATTTCTGCTTTCTATCACTTTTAAGTATGCTCTCAATAACTATCTGATTCTGATAAAGGTAGTCAAGTCCACAACCTACATACGTTTATAATTAGCTTTTTTTTTTTTTTTAAGGCAGAGTAATAGGTTAATAAGAAATATCAGATTACACTGGAACGAGCTCATGGGTCAAAAACTAGACAAAACACATCAAACTGAAAATAAGTGCTTGCCTGTCAGACACTGAAGGACTCCCTATACAATAACGGCATTGTTTTAATGCAACATTAAAAACATCAGTTCAGAGCCAAAATGGGCAAAAGAAGAAAGCATTTTAGTCACCAGCAAAACTTAGAAAGCAAGCAGTAAATAAATCAGGGTAGAGCACAGTATTACTCTGTCATAGCCTTCTCCAAGCAATGCTGCAAAGTGAGAGTTTGCCTTGTGAAAATATTAATTCATCCCACACTGAAATTCCCTGTACTTATTTAGAAAATAAAGTGAAGAATGAATTATATCCATACTACAGATTTAGTGAAGACAAAAAAAATTTGCATGTAGCTGAGGGCTGTGCTAGGTTAGTGTGGGGCTTTTTGGTCAACGCCTGTTAAGAAGTACTCCAGCAAAAATTCTGATTCACCTACAGAGCAGAGCATAGAGCCCAAGCAGCCAGCCTGGCAAAGCATTAAAGGCACTGCCTAGTCGTAAGCGAGCAAATACCCTCATGCGGGCCATTCCTCCACCTAAAGCAAGGGTGCAGCACTCTGCTGGACTGGAGCTGAAGGCTCCCACTGCACCAAGGCAGGTCATGGTGCAAAATCCTGCAGCCTTTTCGGCTTCCACCTGAACACTCCTTTTTAACCCCAGGATTACTTGAAATTACAGGAGATATTGTACTATCCAACAGAGGTCTAGCAGGGCAGACCTGTAACACCAGGCAAAGGCTCCTCAAGGGGAACACAGAACTGATTTTAGTGAGTTTATCAACGGATACAGAATCACAGAATGATATGGGGTTGGGGGTTGGATGGGACCTCTGGAGATCACCTAGTCCAATTCCCCTGCCAGAGCAGGTCCACTCAGAGTAGGTCCCACAAGAACGTGTCCAGGTGGGTTTGGAATGTCTCCAGAGGAGGAGACCCCACCACCTCTCGGGGCAGCCTCTTCCAGGGCTCAGCCACCCTAAAAGGAAACAAGTTCTTCCTCATGTTTAGACGGAATTTCTTATGTTCAAGTTTGTGCCCATTTCCCCTTGTCCTCTTGCTGGGCACCACTGAAACAAGATCGGCCTCATCCTCCTGACACCCACCCTTTAGCACCGTACCTCTCTTCAGGAAGCCATTCCTTGGCACAACTCGATAGGAACCTGCATGGGCAAGGAGCAGCTTTCAGGATGACTACCTAAACACATCCACAGACATGGCAGAGAATGGGGTCTCACCGCATTGTCTCCAGAAAAGCATCAGGGATGGGCGCATGAGAAGGCAAAGCTTGTCAACACGCATCGCAAGGATGGTCCACTGGGCTCAGGACTCCACCCTAACACCAGTGACATGGTCACTCTGCTCATCTGTTATCGTTACTACTTTGCCCAAGCAATGTCTGGGGCTATCCAAGCGCACAACACACCAAAGCAAGCTTAATGTCTACCCTAGTGCAAACTTCTTATTTGTCCAGCCTTTTGTGAATGAGCATCTCCATCAGCAGTTTCCTTCAGCAGCTTTCCCCGCCTTGGATATGAGCCTAGCAGTAAATATAGCAGTCAAACAAAGAAGGAGTTAAAGGAACAATTTGCAAAGAAATGTATCCTGGTAAACTGCCCGCAGTTTGGTTGAAATACACAAAACGAAACACAAAGGAGAAAAGATCAAAAGCTTGCAAAAATGAATTCAAAACAAAAGCAAGAGTGGTCTCAAACGACCAAGTCCCACCGGGGATCAAAGTGCACCGAAGATTTTTTTAGTTATTACAAATTATGACTATTTTTTCTTTTTCACTTTTTCAATCACAGATTTTTTTATTAAAAGAAGTTTTAATTTGCTCCAGCACTAAGACCTTCCCCACATGTTTCAGCCCGGAGCACATTTTAATGGCTTAGTTATAAATCCCTGAAATTAGGGGTTTATAATGGAAAGGCTGGCAGGCCCTTATCTAACACGGTACAAGCCTTTTTAGTGATACAGGCAGGGTTTGAAGTTAGGTAAGTGGCAGCAGAAACCTTCTTTTGTGCTGAGTACTGGCAGGAACAGGGCAGAAGTGGCTAACGGGTAAAATACAGCCCAGGCTGGCTCATTGCTTGCGCCTGAGGTGCAGGGACCGTCCCAGGGACACCCACAAGCCAGGGCCTCTTCACTCTCAGGATGGTAGTTCAGGCTGACACACGACCTGCCCTTCCACATCACCCTTCCCACATCCATTCCTTCCCACCCTGGTTTACACCAGGCCCTCCAACGAACAGGCTGGCTTCTCATGCGATTTAAAAGTTTTGCACACTCAATGTTCATTTTAACACAGATTCTCCTACTGGGTATCTTACTAACTCTTCGGAGCTGTTGAAATAATGGTATTTTCTTTGATTCTTCATGATTGTAAGCTCCATGTAAAAATGGCCACTAACAGTTTTCGATCTATTTATGATCCAAGCTCTGACTGGACTCCTTCAAAAGACAGCAGAACCACTGAGAAAATGCTAGTTTCTACATCCCGCCTCAGACAGTCCTCACTCAAGTACATGGCTACCTTGCAAACTTGGCTAATTAAGGAGACAAGCACTGCTATTAGCCATGCTTAGGAGGTGACACCGGTATGACAGGTAGATGTTGCTCTGCAATGACAGCAGTCTTCTGACAAAACCAGGACAGATCATCCTGTCCTTTTGTTATTTCTAAGGGTACCTTACCTTGTTTAAGAGAGCATTCAAATGCAAATCACTACCATTTAACACTACCACAGCCCTCTGCTAAAAAAAAAAAGGCACTGAATCAACAAAAGCTGCATGTTTAGTAGCAGTGGTGTCTTACATCAACTGATGATGTTCCTGTAATAATACTCATTCCAGCATTAAAGAACAAAAGATGCAAATGCGATGCAAGCTCTAGCTTTCATGCAAATTGGTCCTTGGAACCAAAATTCATTATCATGACAATCACATCTGCAAGAAGCAAAGCTATCAAACACTGCAACACTGAAACTCATGCTTAAGTTCCTAAAGTTTTGGTGTTGCCATTTGTTTTGGTACATGCTCCACGGAGTCTCTACATTAAGAGGAAATTTTTCATATCCGGCAAGGAAAGGAATTTCTTACCCCTTTGAAGGCTAACCCTGTATCTCGGGAAAGGCATTTGCTTGGTTATACATGAAGGCAGACCAGAAACCCGAACCTTGGAGGTCCTGTGCCTTCCCTAAATGCAAAGCCTAAGGAGACCAACCCTTGCTCACTAAAACCAAAGGTAACTGTCATCACCGTAACAAAACAAAGCCTCAGGCCCCAGGATGTGTACTACATTAGCATCTTGTTCCATTAAGAGGAGATAATTCTAGTGACAGAAATTTCTAGTCATTCATTAGCCTTAGAAACACTCCAGCTCTTGGGAGTTTAGTGCCCCTGACAGGCAGTAGGACACCACCTAGATGAAGTGGGTAGTTAAGAACTAATATTACAGTTAAGGCTGATTGGTAAATAGGGAGAGAAAATTATCTGACCACAGTGTAAATAAATCAGTGTCAGAATTAGGGAAAAACATCTTGAAGGCCTTATTTTTAGTCCTCTCAATCTAAACATTTCACGGTAACGTTAAAGCTAGCCCGAACAGTCAGATGTATGTGCCAATATTGAGATTGCATACAAACCCCTGATACATCAAACAATACACGTATGTGTTTAAGTGTGCATCTGTTTGTAAAGTTGGGTCGATGTGGAAAATCCCATTATCGGGGGG
>VXBW01001197.1:77419-92798 GCA_013400375.1 Thinocorus orbignyianus
TACTATAGGGAGCTCTTCAGCTAATGTGAACCACTGTAATTCTATTGACAGTAACGGATCTGTGCTGACTTACACCAGCTGAGGATCTCATTTCATATGCCTTAGAAAACTGATGCAACTTTTTCCATAGCTGCTCAAGAGTTCCTGTGCTCTCGTGGGGATCAACTCCCAACCAGTAGGTCAGCAGGTGCTGAGGTTGCTTTGAATCTGCAGCCCAGTCACACAGAAGGATACTGGGACATGTGCCATATAATTTTTACTGACCCACAGAGATTCCCCCCTTGTATGGTTATGGGATTCGTGTATTTTCTGCTTTGATTCAGTGGCAGATATACATTGTTTTGAGAAAGCAGAAACCTTTCTTCAAGATATCAAAGTGAGAACCTGACCTGGACCACAAGACCAGATAAGCAAGCATGATGGAAGCAGAAAGGACGAACAGAAAATGTTTTGACAGGAAATACACCAGAACTCCAAAATATGCATTTTCCGTTTTTAACCATTATTAGACTAATTGGGGGGGGAGGGGGGCACACAAAAACAAAAACAAACAAACAAAAAAACAAACAAACAAACAACAAAACAACCCAACAATTAATGTGCAGCTATCCAAAATCTACTCAAGGTCTAAAATCTGCCCACACCTTCTCAAGCAATTTTCCTTCCTAAATGCAAATAGAGTTTTGCATTAGTAGGGACCAATACACTCAGCCTCCTTGCACTGAACAATCCCAGGGCTGGGATTACACACCCTCCGGAGAGGCAGAGAATATGTAAAATTGTCAAGTGAGGTAATCTCTGGGGAGAAATAAGCAAACCACTCCAAATCCACAAGTTTTGCAAATCCACAAGCTGTACATTCACACCTTTGAAATGAATTCACAGGAGGATACACTCTTAGCTTGACGTTTTATCCCTGGCCATTAAGGAATTTTGGGGAGGTGGAGCCAACCCTTTGGAAGAAGAAAGTTTATTTGTAAAAGAAGAGAGAAAAAAAAAACCACCACACCTTTGCCATTAATATTGACAGAACTACTTCTGCCTCTTTTGTAATAACTAATTTTTATGGCCAAATGCAAACTACTAGCAAGCCCCGCCAAGCTAATCACAACAACTTCCAAAACGCCAAAAACAGGAACTTCCTCTAATAAATAACTTAGCACATTTACATCTCAAATTAGAACATCTGGAAGAAAAAGACTACTCCTGATGCCAAAACAGGTCTTATTGTATCCTACCACTTTCCACCACCACCACCCTGCCCCCGCCTTGTTCGTTTTCTTTAGCCTTTCCTCAGAACAAACACTGATCCAGGTGCAAATGCTCAATTCACAAGGAATTCAGTGAACATAAAATTACTGTAGGTTTGGCTGCTAGTAAATCCCTGCTGTTACTCACCATTGGAAGTTGTGCTGGAGGCAACAGCTTTCTCACTGACATCTGTTCGACTGGAGCATTTCACAATGGAATTCTCCACCTTTTTCTTCTCTGCCGTAGTAGAGCTATGGGACTGCGCCTCCATGATGCCTTCTCATTACTTCAGATCTACTTGTACTAATACCTGAAGGAAACAAGAGAACCATAAACTTGAAATACTATGCAAAAGATTAGCCCCAAACCACTCACACCTCTCATCCGAAAAAGAGCCTGTAGGACATTTGAATTAGCAGCCCGCAGGACATCAAATGGCCTGGATGACCATCAAATCATGTTTGCATGCATGAATTCCTTAGGAATTTAAGGTAACACTAACACCAAAAAGAAGTATGTTTGCCTTGAAAGAGAATCAGCATCAAAACCACCGTGCTTGATGGGTAGGTGAATTTTCTGAATCCTGTAGGGGTTTAATGGATCGAGGGGCAGAAAGCCAGTAATTTTCTTCTATGTCCAAAGCACTTTGGAATAACGCAAAAGAAATTAAGACAGACCTTCGTGTTGACTGTAGAAGCCAAATATTTAAATTTCAACATTCACACTCGCCGAACACACCGCAGCAAAAATTATCCCGTCTATCTCTACACCTTGTCCTACCTGTGTAAACATCCCTCACTTTGTTTGTTCAGAAATCTAACTCAAACAAAAGTGCATCAGAGCAACACCCTGAAAACCACACACAAAGGCAAATATTATTGCTGGTGGCAGATACTGAGATCTCTTCCCTTGGCATGAAAACGCTGAAAATGGGAAACTTTGCAGTGTCACCGTCTCCGCTTATTCTGCCTTTCCTGGCTGCTCTCAGCGTCACCTTACTGAGTGGGTGGTGAGACACTGGAACAGGTTGCCCAGAGAAGCTGTGGCTGCCCGATCCCTGGAGGGGTTCAAGACCAGGCTGGATGGGGCTTGGAGCAACCTGCTCTGGTGGGAGGTGTCCCTGCCCAGGGCAGGGGGGTTGGAACTGCATGATCTTTAAGGTTTCTTCCAACTCTAACCATTCTATGATTCTATGATTTATTTTATACCCTGCATATAATTTCTCCCTACTCGCAGAGCTTTGACACTCCTGACATAAACCCAGGAAGCTCCCAAGCTTGTGCAGCAGTGTATTCACGCCGGGCCCTGGGCCTGCAAGGATCTTGGGCGGTGAAGAGCACGAGCAATTCCAAGTGTTGGTCTGTGGCTTAATTTGACCCACACCCATCTGCCCAAGTGAGCTTTGCAGAAACCATCAATATTCAGCACCCACCACGCTCAGAACTGTGTACTTTGGTAGTTTGAACACCATCTTATGCAACAACAACAACAAAACAACAGAAAAAGAGAGTGCTTTCAGCTCTGAGCAGGACTGCAGTCATTAGCTGAAGGGGGCTGAAAGGGAAGGAAGTCGCACTGTTCTAGAACAACATTTAAACGAATTAAAAAACCAAAGGCTTCAAAACAAGCCACAAAGTAAACTATAATGAAGTGTAATTATATTAGCAACCCATTTCCCCAATTCTGACAGTCAAAAAAAAAAAACCACCAACCAAACACAACCAACCAAAAAATCAAGCCCCAAAAAATCTACAAAGCCAATTCATCACAAACACAGCTGTCTAGTAAACCTTCCCCTTCCCACCTCCCTAGTAGGAGTTCTTTTTAATAGCACAATAAACCACTCCAAAGCCTCATTGTTATACAGTAAGGATCAAAGAAGGGCCCAATCGCTAAATGAATAATTATTTAGCTAGGCAGCACAGCCAAGGAATTGGACTAGATATCAGAGGCTCTCTGCCACCAACATACTGGTCTACCCTTTGGCACGGCGTTTTTCTTCCCTTGAGATCCTTTCTAGCTAAAACCCAGGATAACAAAGCTCCACCTGCCATGGTAGGGTACTTCTAAGAATACTTTCAAGATCTACCTGTGAAAGCACTGCAAATGCTATTGTGATCTGTGAAATAACTTCCTACCAGAACATGAAGGGGAACATCAAGCGTCTTCAAATCGGAAGCAGAAGAGATCTATCAATGCTCAACTTGCAACAGCCTCCGCTTGTACCCAGCAATGCACAAATCTCCTTGGGGACAGGCCTCATAGGAGCTTGGGAAAAACACCTTTCCAAATTTCTCTTTACACTTTCTCCCCCTCTACCCTTGCACACCTCATGCAAGAGCACCCACAGCTTTGGTCAGTTACTATATAGTCACATCAGGCTTTTCAGTCCCCTGCACTGGCAGAAATTAGGGAATGCTGCCAAGCTGTTCACCCCACACCGACCAGAACATGCTTATTTTCCCTGTAAAGCCCTGGCCACACAAACAAAATCTGCCTCTGCCCAGAGCCCAGCCACTGCATGAGCAAGTCCTTCAGTGTACCCTCCTGTCTTTGGGCTACTCTCAAGTTATTTAATAATCTCTAAAAAGGGTAACTTTCTACACCACCTCTGAGGGAGTTTTAACAGCTATACATTTTCAGTTGTGGTTATTTTTCTTCTGTTTTAGCTTTTAAAGGCCAAGTCTGCTATTCAGGCAGCATCTCCATTTACATCAAAGAGTTTGCCTGCGTGAGCTTGGCGGGGGAAGCTGCAGAATTCCACTCCCACCCCCCCCCACCTAGTTTTCTTCTGTCCTCGGTTCACAAGCCTGTTCCTTTGCCCTAAAAGACATGAAAGGAAACAATCACGCTCCCTACTCAACTAAAAAAGAAGCCACATACTTGCCCCTCATTCCAGGAGGCCAGCAGAGTGGCATGAAACATGTGGGCAAAGGTCACACAAACAATGACAGGTATCTACAGCGGTCCCACCGCCTCCTGCCATGCCAGCGTCTGCGCAGACATGAGCAAGGAGCTCTCTCCACCTTCTTCCTTCCTCCACCGTGCTAGGACACTACTTCCAGTACAAATCTCACCCTACTCGCTGCTCAGTCAAGGCAGGAGAAGTAGACACCATAAGGAGTTAACACAGCTTCAATCTCTTTTAAAAAGTATCTTTGGATCTTCTGCAATTCAAGAGCAACAGGTGGCTGTTCAAACCAGCATCCATCCATTCCCTTGGCTATTTGTTTCTTTCCCCAACAGCACAACAATGACTTTTTTCTAGTGTTTTGGGGTTTTTTTAAGTGGAGGGAAGACTAGGAGGTATCATCCTGCATTTCCTGCCACTTTCTATCACTTTCTTATTTTGTGCTACCTCGTGTGGAGAATGGTACAGAACAGAGGCCTGAAGCAGCAGCTTGAAGTGGATTTTTTGCCAGAAAATTGCAGAATTGGCCACGAGCTAATATAAACATCTGCTCTTGGTACCTGTCCTGCTTCATGTCTGCTCAGCTTACACACAAGAAGGCTGCTTTTATTCCTGTCGGCACGGAAGGGGGAACACCACGAGAGTCAACTTTCTTCCCTGGCTCCACACCCCACGCCACAAGCCAGTGGCCCCGTTCCCTCCTGTGCCTTCCTTCCCCCTGCTCCCGACCCACGCGTGTCGGGGCCAGGGCCTCTGCAAGAATTCCAGCAGCTCCGGGGACACGCTCTGGTGGCTCCGGTGCCCCACCAACCACAGGGTGACATGCGTGGCTGGGGCAGTAAGGAAAGCCAAGGAGAGATGGCAGGATTAGTAACCAGAGGTGCGTGGTTTGGGACGTTTTGCCAAGCGTGCTCGATGTGGAAGCAGTCAGCTGGAAAGCAACTGGTGCCCCAAAAGTCTTTTTTTTTCATCACAAAGACCAACTTAAGACCAAGTTGAAAACGCAAACCAGGAACACACACGTCTTCTAGAATCGTTCTCCTTAATTTTGGCACCGATTATTATCTTCTCTCAGAAATTGTACTGAAATATGAGAACTGCAGTCTATCAAAACAATTAAAATAAATAAATAAATAAATAAATAAATAAAAACCAAACCAGTCCAGGATGGTGTGAAGCTTTCCTTCCACTGGTTGCTAATTCCTACCAAAAAGCATTGTGAACATCAGCCAGCCTGACGTCGTCTTCACACTAAAACACAAAGTGGCTTATAGGAGGGAGTACCCAGATGTCCCCAGCTTGTGGGTCAGTGACTTCTCTGTTCCTGCCCCCAGGCCTGAGACAATATCCCGCAGCATGGAGCTCTGCTTAAAAAAAAAAGCAAGCTACTTTCTACCAGCTACCCAGCATCTCCGTGTGCATATGAATGGTAAGAAAACGCTATAACAGTATATGGGCGAGAGGCCGAACTCTCATAGGTAAATAGAGGGATAAACATTCCTTCCTGAAAGCAAACATTCATGGCTTTTTCCCATTCAGCCATGCTTGAACCCTTTGCAATTTCCCTAAAGCCTGCACAATTAATTCCAGATCCCTACTTTAAAGCTAATCCCTCTCAAAACAGCAACCTGCCTGCAGGTGTGTCTCTTCTTTTTACATCACGAATGTAAACTTTCACCAATTGCATATTAAATTGGAGGAATTTTAGGAACAAGCTATTGGAATGAATCAGTTAAATCAGTAAAACCGTCTCTTTTTAAATGGAGTGTCAACAAATGGTAGTATGTTGGAAATGTATTTCAAATAGAAAAGTTCTTTCAAGCAATTTGAAATGATATAATAATTTCCAGTCCCTATGTACGCTGGTCTTAAAACTGCATCCCATGGTATTAAAAATAATCATATTATGGCTTGGGAGAGAAAAAAAAAGGGAAAAAAAAAAAAGTCTTTTTGTTTGTTTACTCGCAGTGCCAATGGACCGCAAGCAGCGGAGCAGCCCTCTGCCTGGAAGAGCAGGAAGCGGGGCCCTTTGATTTTTCAAGAAATCTTCAACCTTTCTGCTCCTTTCCCTCTCTGAATGACTTCAAAAATCATCGCATTTATACCAAGCAAGTTAGTTTTAAAGACCAGATCACACAAATCTTTATTTAGGAGGACAGACTCACTGACTTCAACATGACTCCTTGCGCTGGGGCAGGAACCAGAATGCAAAATTCTCAATTTGCTTGTTAGACTGATTTCTCACAATCTTAAACCTTTTTCCACCTTTGTTAACATTTTTTTTTCTTGGATGGGGTACCTTTTAATGGGTTGGTGTTGCATTTTTTAAAAACTAAATAATTTTTTTTTAAAAAAAGTCCTTTCTCTGTTTTATTTCGCTGCTGCTGTAGTTGTATTCAATTCATTAACAAGTGGTTTGCATCTGCTGAGAAGAGCTGTCTGAAATAGCAGTGTCACAGCATTCATCATCATTACATCAGCAGTAGGGAAGTTCATACTGATTGCTATCAGCAACCAGAGTGCCCCAATCAGCGTGCAAGCAAACATACTATGTTTAATTTTTCAGCAACGGGGTAGTCGGGGTGTTCACAGGTACTACTTTGATCCACACTACTGAGAGCAAGCAGTCTTTGGGGATACGATGCATCTTGAACGGCACAACTGGATGGAAGTGAAAAACACAAGGGGAGGCATGAAGAACAATCAGGAAATTACAGTCTCTCTCAACCATAAAGGACCCTTTATCAATTTCGTCAAAACTGGTTACACCATTCCCTGGGATTATTTAAGGATTAAAAAATAAAATAAAATAAAATAAAATAAAATAAAATAAAATAAAATAAAATAAAATAAAATAAAATAAAATAAAANATAAAATAAAATAAAATAAAATAAAATAAAATAAAATAAAATCTGTCTTGTTCAGATATATTCAAACACAGTATTTATATGAGGCAATCTTCTGCTATTACACAGCAGCACTTCCATACTGATTTACACAGGCTTGATTCAGGCACATTTGACTTCCAAAACCCACCCAGATTTCAGCATCCCTTTCCATCAACCCTGCCACCAAAGCTGCACGGACACAGCTACCCCCTAGACAGCACCCGCTGAAAAATACACATGTGCTCAGAGGGTTTCTTCCAGTTCTAACATTAACCTCCTGGTACACCTCACCAGTTTTCATAACAGCTATAGGATCTAATCTAAATACTATACATTTTAAAAATAGTTTTATCTTTTCTCTGCTCTTTGTAAGCTAAAGCAGAATTCTGCAATCCCCATTAAATACTGCTGGGCAAATTTTGTTTAGGTTCTCTGTTGAGCCGGCTGGTCATAATAAGACTAATACCAATATAAACAGAGAAAAAAACCCAATTCTTATATCCACTTATACGTATCTAAATCCACAACGAAACACTGGCAAGTTGGGAAAACAGATACCTTTTACTTCTCAATACTTCTCTCCATTTAACTGATGTGCATGATCTGTAACAGTGCTAGCTGCAAACCGCATACTGCTCCCAAAATCTGTTTTGAAATGAGGAGTAAAATTAGAAAGAGCTGATAGAATCAGATAGGCGGATTTGTTGCCTGAAATTAAAAAATACCCCAAGTTATAGGGCACCACGTGTATTAATACAATCTTTCCGAATTCATTATTATCTGCTGCCTTCTCCTCTCTTACATTCCTTTGATTTCTTCTCCCCATAAAGACTGAAAAACAACTAGACCTAAAGCCTGGTTAATGATGATCTGATCTCTTCCTGATAGGTTAAATAGCTTGTGGCAACAACAAGGCAGGATCACAAATACAAAGGCAATCAGCTAGGCAAAGCAGCGCTTTCAGCATGCTCCTGATTAAGATCCCGAGTGAGAAAGTGCTCTCTGGCATGCTCTGAACTACCCATCAAGAGCAGCAACTGCTCGACTCAAGAGGAATTCCACACGCTTACCTCCTTCTGCTACAGAGAAACCGCATTAGCCAAAATTCTGAGAATGTTTACAACTGCAGGCAAACAGCAGGATCAAGAAGTGGCGCTTCCTACTGAGGCAGCACCTCGTTACTTTCAATACACATCACCCAGGCACTCCTACAAGTAGATTATCTCTACTTCTGTGACGGGATTTAGAAAACTGTTAAGTAAAACCCCAATTAGATGTTTCTACTATCATTTCAACAGATTAAACTCTGTAACTAAATAAAACTGCTTTCCACCAGAAAAGAAGCAACTCAGTGTTTCTTACCCATTAAACAGAATTTCATTGATAAAACCACCGAAGGATTCAGGTCAAACTGTCCACACCCAACCAGCCCATCCCTCACAGAAGTTGTCATTTGGGGAAATGCAATACAAAGGTAAGGGGTAAAAAGCCAGAACTTACAACACATCTCAGTGGCGTTACGTTTTAGATATGACGTGTCCTCTGAGGTACAAATCCATAATCTATTTATTAGCCAAGAGTCTTTAGAGTAACTAACTGGACTTTAAAATGGAAAAGGAAAAAAAAAAAAAACCCAAATCAAAAAGCCCACAACCAAAACTGAACAATCCAGGTCATTAACTCCGCATCTAAGCACTGGTTATTTTAATCATGTGGTCTTGTTTGGTTTTTTTCCCCTCATTTTGATTCTCTTACAAACTATCTAAATACAATGGAAAGAACAAAGGTTATTTTGTAAAAAAAAAAAAAATCAACCAAAAAACCAAAAAACAGAAACCACCACATATTTTGCAAGTCTTCAAATCTGTAAATATACTTGGGGAAGGAGGTGGGGTTAAAACTGTAATGCACTTACCCTTAAGAAATCAGAACTCCTGCCAATTAAACTGCCCATTATTGCTAGACAATTCAGAGCAAGCTGTCTTACTGCTTGTTTTGCAACCCCACATGTCTTTGTGCTTCAAGTTCTGCAGCAGGAAAAACTCTAATAATTATGTCAAAGTAAGATTAGCTGTGAAAGAATTAGCACGGGGGGTGGAGGGAGGTGGGGGAGGGAAAGAGGGGAAATAAAAAATAAAAAATCTCCTGCGGACTTTACTGAGCAGTCACACTTCAAGCTTCCCTACCAAGTCTACACTGGGGTTCTGGCCACATCTTTCTTCAGGAATCCCGCAGCACTAAATCCAAACCAAACTGAAATAATAGCACCGTGACTTCCTCCTGTAAAACACTTGTTCTACGAAACCTGAATCAGAGTATTCACATGCTCAAGGTTTGAATGGAGGGGAATGTGCAGGGAGCAGGACAACCAGCAAGGCTTGCCACCCAGGTAACATACCCTACGCCTTCCTCTGCTGACACTGGTAATAGCCTTAGGAACACTTATGGCGACAACACAGGATGTTTTTTTTCTTTCCCTTCTTGCCAGTTTGTCAACAAATTGCTTGGTAAAACAAATTGCCAGCGTCTGTAAGGGGTGTGCTTTGCATCACAATTTATTTAGCTCATCAAATAAGAAGCCACTACAACTGCCAGAGAAAAAATGCAGAAATATTCTCATTTAGAGCACCAGAGTTAAATGTGAATTCCAATGGCATGACCACTTTCTTCACACTTTTTGCTTTATCCCCTCAACCCCAAAAGATGAAAGTTTCCTTAGAATCAAACCTGGATCTATACATCAATGTCAATCTATACAGGAACTGAGGTCAAGGAAGAATACATTTAATATACATCTATTACAAAGATGCACCTTCTGTTTCTAACTTATGATATGCAAATGAAAGAAGAAAAGACTGTATTCCGTATTTTACAATCAGCATTTTAAAACAAGATTAAAGGAATCAAGTTGAATGTTTTTGAAAGTGCCATGTTTTGATCACCAGCCCTGGACCAGGAAGCCCATTTATCTCCTCAGCATACTTTGGGGTTAAGGGATGCCTTCACCCAGAATTTCACGTTATAAGCCAACACAGATGTTTCATCATGTAAAAGAGAGCTAGGAAGGTTCCATATATCCAGGAAGAACTTCAAGTGTGAAAGGTACTTTATAAAACTTTATCTTCAGCTTTTACAGTTTACTTAAGGTTTTACACCTGTCTCAGAGTAGCAGTAAAACCTCCTTCACATTTCTCTAACTTGCCAAAATGCAACAGGACAACTCTGAACTGTTGCAGTATAAATCACTCTGAATCCACTATCCCTGCTAAAATAGCGTAGTTACAGAATTATCCAGCTGTATTATTTCCCCAGAAAAAAAGCAAAACCATCCACAGTGAATTGAGGAGCCAAGCAAAACCACACCAAACCACATCCTGTTAGTTAAGCATCGGCAGCGCTAGGATTTTAATATATGCTGCTCAGAAGAGCGGACATTGTACTGAATTGACACTAACTTGATCTGTGTTTCTGACTATTCAGTTTCAGATATTCATACATCTTACTTAATGAAGGCTTCATCCTCTCAGCAGCTGAAGTATTCTTTACCTGTAGTTGATTTCCTTGATATTAACTGATTTGTACGTAACAAAAACAGAGCATCATAGGAAGCAGTGAATGTATATGAGGGAGGTTCAGCTCTAAGACACCGAAAGATGAGTTGGATTCTTTGGCCCTGGCCTAAATGTCAGATACCAAAAAAATAGAAAAAAAATAAAAAATAAGGCAGCATTTAGAGCATCATTAAAAAAAAATTAAAAAAAAAATAAAAAAAAAGAAGGAAAAGAAAGATTGTTTTGGTAATCTGCAAAAGTAACTGACATCAGAGTGGAAGCTAAGAAAATTATTCACTCGGACCTCTTGGTAGTGTAGTCTGATATTATCAGTTCTGACACTCAGCAACCATTTAGAGACAAATAAGTTCTATCCCGATTAGTTCGCCCCTTGTTGTAATCTAAATAATCTTGCAAGCACTTTTAAGATCAAGGTATTGTCTGGCTTCTTGTTTTGTTCTTAAGAAGAGAGAGAGAAAACAACTCCTCAGATCAGCAGCCAATTGAACACACGTTCAGGGTAAGGCAGGTACCATTCACATGTACAACGTAGACCACAACAAAACCACAGCGTGATGCCAGCCCGAGCTTCAACAAAGTTTTACCCCTAAACCTCTCCAGAAAGCCGCCTGAAAAGAAAGTGGGAATTAGAGCGAGCTGGAAGGTAGGGAGGGGACTTACCTCAAAGCCAGCCAAGCGGAAATCAGAGCAGTAATTCTCTAAGTCAGCCGAGAACACTTTTAGAGCTCTAATGGTGTGAAGAAGTGCCGGGCAGCATCGCCTGAAGGCAGCACTAATACACTGATGACTAATGACTGGGCCACGCAGACAATGAATTTGGGGCTTGAAAACTAACAGAAACCGTGCAGCACCTTGACAAATGGGCTTTCAAAATTTCATTCACCGAATAACCTTTAAGCACAAAATTGGTTCAAGCTCTCCAGGGAACAACGTGACCCATGTTGTTGGACAATAAGTATTTTCCTTCCTAATTAAAACTATTTACACCAAATACATAAACATGATTACGGTGAATAAAACATACCGGTTAACTATTTAGCATCTAGAAAAGAAGACCAGATCCAGAAGTCGAGGTGTAACGCCGTTCCCTCAGAAGGGTCAAGGGATCCCAGGGTTACTAGCTGATCCCCTGGCAGAATACATTTTCCCTTCTTTGACACTTAAAGGAGGAGGAGGACTTCAAAGGTATGTTTAATGAGCTGCTACAAATACAATTGGTTAAAAGAGGCTCAGAAATGATGTACTAAAAGCTGCATTGTGCTTAGAATCACAACAATTGAAAAAGTCCGGGTTTAAAGAGCCCGGTCAAAGTCAAGCCCCCATAAAACAAATCGAGCCTCCTATAAACTCTGTAGCCTTGTGCGCTGACAAACACATTAAAACAACGGAATCCCTCTTTTAAAGGGACTCTAGAAAGTGCGACTCCCAATCTGAAAACAGCGATTTTGGCTATTTTTACAGACAGAATGAAATATCTAAAGTGTCTCTAAATTAACAAGTACCACTTGTCATAAACAGCATCGCCTTTAGCAGCTCCTAAAAACTTCAGAAAAGGATCTTAAAACAGGAAGCTTAGTGAGCTCATAAAACTGTTGTTGGAGCCAGGAACACATAGCATATTTAATCTGCAAACTGTGAGAGTCTACAATGATTTCAGCAAGATCTGAGGCATGCCCTCAAGGTTTGCTGGGATCTGGGATTAGGGAGTTGATAAGAACCCTCTACTGCCCATGGACATGTTTTTCTTCTGCAGTTAAACACAAATGCATAGAGACGTTTGACTGCTGCTTGGCGTTACTGCTCAAGTTATATAAAAGCTTTGCAGCTCCTTTTGCTGTCAATATATCAAAGTTGAAAAAAAAAATCATCAAAGTGTGAAATTTCATTTAAAGTCTTTGCCAGTCTACAGCTCTATTTCACAGACCTATCAAATAAAAGTAAAGATGAAAAACGCACTGAAAGAACTTGAAAAGTTTGCAGCAGTACCCATGCCCTATTTTTGTTTATTCTGTCTCATTTTATTTGATTTTAAAGTATAACAAATTAATTCCCTTATAAAAATGACAAAGTCTAAAGGGAGGATGTCTATAAAACCTACGGTTAAAAGACAACTTGAAATCATTACAGTTGAACCTTCTGTGGAATAAAAAGGTTCCCCTGTAGCCATTTTAGCATTTTAATTGACCAAATGCAAGTTGGCAGAAAAATTTCTTGAATCTTCCAAAGCAATCAGAATGACTAGAGAATATCAGTGCCAGAAAAACTAAAGCCTTCTTCAAAGTATTCTTTAGCTAGGGATTTACAACAATTGCATAAGGAAGAAAAGTCTGACTTTTACGATAATCTACTATAGTCTAAAAGCATTAACATTCCATTACTAAGGTTTTCCTGAGGATTTCATGACTCATTGATTCACTTTTCCTTCAAGCCTGCTTTTTCTTTGTACATTACTGTCTCCATATAGCTGAGTGCATGCAACACTGATCATTAAACTGCTTCCTTCCATAACTCCAAATAAATCCTGCTTTAATAACCATCCGGTTCCTTATTTACCAGGCAAAGGCGACTAACTTTTCACTCGTGCTCTGCAACACAAAAACACGCCATTCCCTCCCTAAATGCACAGGATGAAATTCAAAGAATCCACGGGGCGCAGGTTAATGGAATAGCTCTCAGAAACCAGGCAGGAAGCCTTAACTGAAACTTTTCAGAGTCAGCATCAAATGCACACGTTTATCTCGGTAAAAAAAATTAAGTAGTCTGTAAGATGAACAAATCACAACAGTATCTCAAGACTCGAGTAGCTCAGTTTCTCTAAGGCCGATTCCAAAATAAACAGAAATGATTTATAACCCTCCATACTTTTAATTTCTTAGTTACAAAACACGGCGGGGGGGGTTGTGTTTGAAAATGGACAACGTATCTTTCACAAGGGAAGACTACTCAGAGCAGCGAAGGCTGTCCCGGCCACGGCCGCCTTCACAAGCCAAAAAACATCACTTCAGCAGGAAAATGCAGGTGATGTCTTTGTTTTGCAGGATTTCTGCAGAAATGCTCTAGGAAGTGGCATGTCCTACTGAAAACCACGTGCAATCATCGGAATGCAGGATTGCATTCATTTAGACACCTCAATCAGTAGTTTTACTTCCACTTCTGCTTAGAAGAGTATACACACACATACACACACACACACACACACACTGAAGGAGTCCTTGCCTTACTTATTCCTCTTACTCATTCAAAATCACATAATCCTGTTTTTAAAGAAATAATCCTCCTCCTTAAAAATAGCCTTCTCTCATAGTTACTATTATTTATGTTTTTATAACTGGGCTATACACCAAACTGTAAGTATTTAGATACTAGCCAGTTAAACCCAAGCTTTCATTACATAAACAAACTCTCAGGAGGCTGCCTACAGTTTACATTGTCAAACTCCTTCACCATCACTTTTAATATATATTTCCTCAACCAGAATGCATGGTGTGGACACGGCAATTTCTACATTTTAAGGTTACTTTACTTCTAAAACACCGCATTTGTCTTCCTTCAAAATAATCATGACATATGTAATTAAGAAACTGTCAGACCATTATTAATTTTTAATAGAGGATCTAAATGAAATAATTACAGGAATCAATCAGTGAGGCACCTTCCCAAATTACAATGCAATTGCACAAATATTCAAACTACTTAAGGACAGTTCTTGTAGATTTCAATCCATAATCTTGCCGAGCATCGCATCAAAAACAATTTTGCAGCACAGAGAAACTTAGCAACTGCTCAGTACTCCCCCAACTTCAGTGGTTTTAAAACAGACACCGACATCACGCACAGAAAGAGGGGCAGCCGTGCCCCCTTAAAAAAAAATATGTTTAGGTTGATTTAATCAGCCACGCATCTCAACGCCTCTGAAAAATTTCGCTTCCAAGTTTTCCTGTAGCACACACAAAAGAAATGAAGTCTGCACGCTGCAGCTTTAAAAAAAAAAAAAAAATTACGTTTATTGAGCCTGGAAAATCAAGCGGGAAGTAGCAGAGGGTGAGACGGCGGTGAGGTTTGGACCAAAAACTGCCTTTTAGTGAAGCTGCCTCTAAAATACGTGAGGCTGCGTATCAAGGCAGGAGGGGGGACAGGACCCGCAGCTATCCCTACCTTTTGACTAAAAAGGCTCTTTTGAGACCCGTACAATCCATCATTTCAAGCCAAAGTGGCAGCTGGAAAATGCGGAACAGCTGGCAAGGAGTTGAGAGAAAATGTTTTTACATCAATATATCTTAACGTCCCAACTGGCAGAAGGCCACCGACACCGTGCCCCACAAGGACCGGCTCAAAACTGGGCACCAGACAGTTAAAAAAGAAAATTGGGATGGGGGAGGAAGATGGTTGAGGTGGTTGAGGGAGAGTGGGATGGGATGGGATGGGGTGGGATGGGTCCTTATTACCTGAGGATTTGGGGAGAGGATTTGTTGTGTGGAGCCACTGGCGGAGTTTTGTGTGTCAATATCCTCTCCCCTTTCCCCTTGACTTTTCAGGGATAAATTCAAAGCTGGGAGGATCCCACTTTTCCTCGGACAACACCCCCCACACACACACTCCCGAGCCTTCCTTCTCAAAGTCTGCGCCATTGGGGGAAGAAAGGGAGGGGGCTTCCTCCTCCCCCCCCAACTCTGACCCGCCGCCAGCAACGAGAGGTGCGGGGCCTATCACACACGCGAAACGTCCCGTCCCGTCCCCCCCCGCCCCCCATAATAAT
>VXBW01001197.1:94762-179661 GCA_013400375.1 Thinocorus orbignyianus
CCTTCCTCCCTCTCCTCCTCCTCCTCTTCTCCCGCTTCATCCTTCAGCTCAGCCTGCATCTGCCTCGGATCCCCCTTTCTCCTACCCTGAGGAGTTTGGGCCTTCCCCACCCAAGCCTCCTTGACCCCCCCCAAAAAAATCAGGGCTTTGGGGCAGAAAACGTGCCCCCCGGGTGGGTTCTGTGTGCGCTCTGCCCAGCTCCTGGGCTCGCGTCCTCTCCGGCGCCGCAGGCTGGGTTTGACTGACGGACTTCAAGGAAAGTTTCGCCTAAGCCATGTGACACTGAAAAATAGCTCTTTCGGGGAAAAAAATGCAAGCGCTTGGAGGAGAGGAAGGGTGACGGGGTGCCTTCCCCTGCTCCTCCCCTCCCAGCCCCTCTGCTGGGCTCCTCTGGCCCTCACCCTGCAAACAAGGCTGCTGGCTGCCCCCAGCCCTGCCCCCTGGGGATGTTCCCCCGTCCTGTCCCCCCCCCGAGGTCCAGCAGCAGGTCTCCTGCAGCAATGCACGCCTCGCTTCCAAAAACGCAGGAGCTAGACTGCCGAAAACTTACGGGTTCCAATATGTCCATCCTTCGGGAATGGTACATCCCAGCAAGGCACCTTGCCTTTTTCTGTTCCTGCAGATTGCTACCCTGGTATTAAAAAAAAAAAAAAAAAAAAAGAAAGCCTGAGAAACCATCCATGAACGTTACCACAAAGCATTTTCCATCCAGTCAAAAGGTGGGGTTGGCTCTTGGTAAAAGTAGATGTATTTAAGTTGTTGCCATCACAATGTCAAATATTTCATGTGCACCTTTGTTCATAACCCGGCTTGCAAGGGAGCCAAGACAGATGATCTAGCAAGGTACCTGAGCTTGGGCTACCCGAAGCATTTGAGAAGTCAGGCAGAAATCAGTGCTTCTGAAGAAAGGCATGTCTGCTGGTGGAAATGACAGACTGGCCTCTGATGCTGTACATTTCCTAAAGCTTCCCTTAGTCCTACCCTTGAAAACGTTTGTTTCATTACAAGACAAAGCCACAGGTACATGTGTTTTGGGGCAATTTGTTCACAAGGGTTTTTATAGAAACAAAGAGAAGTCAGATACCCAAAGCTCTCCTCAATCCAAATTCCTTCAGAATTTCACTGTGCTGAAAAAAACACCTTGGAAATCTTAGAATCATAGAATTGCCCAGGTTGGAAGGGACCTTTAGGATCATCTAGTCCAACCATCAACCTAACCCTGATAAAAGCCATCACTAAACCATGTCACTAAGCTCTATGTCAACCCATGTTTTAAATCCCTCCAGGGACAGTGCCTCAACCCTTTCCCTGGGCAGCCCATTCCAAGGCTTGATAATCCATTCAGTGGAAAAATCCTTCCTGATCTCCAATCTGAACCTCCCCTGGCACAACTTGAAGCCATTTCCTCTTGTCCCATCACCTGTGACTCAGGAGAAGAGGCCAACCCCCACTGGTTACACCCTCCTTTCAGGGAGTTGCAGAGAGCGAGGTCTCCCCTCAGCCTCCTCTTCTCTAGGCTGAACACCCCCAGCTCCCTCAGCCTCTCCTCATAGGGGTTACTCTCCAGACCCCTCACCAGCTCCATTGCCCTTCTCTGGACCCGCTCCAGCCCCTCGATGTCTTTTTTTGTGGGAAGGGGCCCAAAATTGGACCCAGCACTGGAGGTGGGGCCTCACCAGTGCCCAGGACAGAGGGACGGTCACCTCCTGAGTCCTACTGACACGCCAGGATGCTGGTGGCCACCTTGGCCCCCTGGGCACACTGCTGGCTCATGTCCAGCCCCCAGTCCACCAACACCCCCAGGTCCTTTTCTGCCAGGCAGCTCCAGCCACTCTGCCCCCAGCCCGTAGCGCCGCCTGGGGCTGGTGTGACCCAAGGGCAGGACCCAGCACTTGGCCTGGTCTATCAAAGATTCCCTTTTTCTTCCACCTGTATAATGATATTTTAGTGTGGAGTGAAAATACTGAGCCCTGAGTTACTGAAGCATTACAAGCACTGGGGGCCACGGTAGAAAGGACTGTGAGGCTGGTGCCACCAAGACTTCAAGCACATACCAACAGGCGCATCTGCTGGCAACGAGCAGCTCTTGGTTGCCCAAGCCATGCTGCTGACCGGCGCAGGGCCACCTGGGGAGGAGGCTCCTGCAGCAGCAGGAGCTGGACACCGAGAGAGAGAACTCATATTCTTCCACCTTTTTTATTTTTTTTGGGGGGGACACTTCCTTTTCCAGTCCCATTTTCCTGGGAAAATGTTAGCTGTTTAGCGATGTTGCAGTAATAGCCATGCGGTTCTGCATCTGTTTTATTTTAGATACAGGTATATATGCCGGGGGGTGCGTGTCCAGAACCTCTGGTCCCTTTAGAGATCCATTGAAGAGCTATAGAATTCCTTCAGCCCATAGTTCCCTTCTCACTTTTTTTTTCCCCGTTGCCTATTCCTTTGTATTTTTGCAATCAGTTTCTTTCTTGAAAATTTTTCTTCCCCCTTTTCCCGCCGCCCCTTTGCATAATGAAAGCCTTTAAAAGTAACAGGGGAAATTAACCAATGTACAAAATATTACTTTGCATAAGAAACAAATTAATGGGGAAAATCCTGTTTGCCTAACCATTTATGATTGAGTGTCGGTGATCTTAAGATACTAGTTTCAATAATAGGTAGAAAAGGCGTTCAGACGGGGGGAGGATTTTAAGTTGAGGGTGGCCCTTCAAGTGAGTGTTCATCTTAGACTTCTGAAAAAAAAGAAATTCATATTTCCTGTGAGTTTGGACATCTTGTCATGTCATACAATGATATTAGATCTTTCTTTATTATTTTTCTTTTTTTCTTTTTCTTTTTTTTTTCTTTAAAATTCTGATTCACACCAGCTCTTTTCAAGGCACACGTTTCAGACTTCAGATAAAAAAACACCCCCAAACATTTCACCACACTCAACTTGTGTCAAAATTAAGACAGACAAGACATTTTAAAAACTAAAGAGCAGCTAAAATGCTTTGAGCTCAGATTATCATTATTATCATTATTATTATCATTATTATTATCATTATTATTATTATTATTATTATTATTATTATTATTATTATTATTATTATTAACAACAACAACAACAACAACAATAATAAAAGACTCCTGACACATTTCTGAAAGTCTCAAGAGCAGGTAAATGCAGAAACAACAACCAAGGTTTCTGCCTGTCTGAATGGTCAGACCAAGCAGAAAATAAAAACTGATGGCGAGTGGGTGACATTTGCCATTTGAAACATACTGTAAATGTTTCAACACCTTAACAATGAAGCACGTGACAGGAGCTATGGGCACCCAAGACCCTTCAGCCAAACGAAATGAAACTGGGCAGCTCTGTTTAGGGAGGTGCCTTTCTTAACATTTTCCTCATCCGCCTCAGAGGAATCACACTTGAAAGGCGCAATAGGGAGACAAAAACTATATATTAACAAAATGTAATTATTTTTCCCCATCTGGATTACCGCTCTGAGACTGACCTCTGAAACTTCTCTGTGATGCTTCCCTGCAAATCGGAGTTGGCTCTTGCAGAAGACCTGTTGGCCAGTGCCAAAGCCCATTTCTCTGACAGAAGATACCACGACCGCAGGACATTTTTGGCCACAGGTTATATCACGCACAACACTCCTGTATTTCTTCATCCTACCTGATGTCCCCAGTTCATCTTACCCTATGCCTTGAAAATTACAAGTCCCCAGACTGTACAGTTTTATTCCCTTTTTGCTGCCCTCGTTCTTCCTGGACAGCACAATCAGAAGGAGCAGCCACCCTGCTGACATAACCTGCAGCGCAAAACCGAGTGCCAGCCTTCACACCACTCCCGCTTCCCACTTTCTCTCCCAGGGAATACTCGGCCTCTGGCAACCGCTGCCTCTAGCTTTCCTGGTACCTGCTACCTTTGAGGCTCCCAGTCCCTCTCACACGTATACAGCTTGGAGCATCAGTTCACACCCACCCCCGCAATGTCCAGACACCCGCCTGGCTGTTGCTGGTTATCCAGGCAAGCCTCACCCTCTGGCAGACGTAGCTATCGAGATAATAATGTTGTCACCAATACACCTTATTGGAGTAAATTCTATGAAACGGACTCATCTGCTGCAGTTTCCCAGGAGCAACCTCCGAGAGCATGGGTGGAGCACTGGACCATGAAGCAATCATCATTTCTGGTCATTTCACGGAATCAGGGAATTGCCCAAGTTGGAAGGGACCTCTAAAGATCCTCCAGCCCAACTCCCCTGCTAAAGCAGGATTGCCCAGAGCACAGCACTCAGACTGCATCCAGGCAGGACTTGAAGGTCTCCAGAGAAGGGGACTCCACCCCCTCCCTGGGCAGCCTCTGCCAGGGCTCTGCCACCCTCACCACAAAGAAGTTCCTTCTCATATTGGAATGGAACTTGCTGTGTTCCAGCTTGTGCCCATTGCCCCTCGTCCTGTTATTTGGAACCATAAGCAGAGTCCGGCTCCATCCTCCTTCAACCCACCCTTCAGACACTTACAAGCACACTTATGTGGTATCCATCACTAGAGAACTTGGCCGGTGCATCTTGCTCCCGTCTCCACGACCCGCTTGTTCCATGGCTGTCTAGGACAGCAGAGCAGACTCAAGAGGTGGAGTAAAAAGAGGGGTACCACGCCAAAATCCTCAGAGCCTGCCGAAGTTGCAGCAGAGGGTACAGGGAAAGGTACATGGCCTAAGGTGGGATGCAGGTCTGGGGTGGGGAGGTAACCAAATTTCGGAGGGATGTAACGGTCAGGGCAGAACCCTTCCATGCAGTACTAACAGGGAATTCACATAGAGAAGGCAAACGGGCAGATGGGGCCTGAGTAGGGAAAGAACTAATGAGCTGGAATTTCTTACTTTTGAAAGAAATTATAAACTGAGACACCACTTCACAGTCTAATTTAGGTCTCCAGCGGAAGACAAATTTCTTTTACTTTTCTGCGAGAAAGGCAGTATAGTACTTACTGTATTCCTGGAGGGAAGACTGGGAGACGGACTACCGAACTTTAATAAAAGATTTGGAGCCCATATCATGATTTTTCTCACAGTCTGCTTGCAATTTTTTACCCTTCTAGACGAATGGCAATATTTCATAACATTGTCATGTGGTGGAACATACTAAGACATACCTATATATTGCAGACCTGATTTATCAGTCAAGGAAGTTTGTTATTTATTTACTTGTAATTCTTTGCATTTCTTTTATCTTATAAGGTTAAACCGATCTTACGAATTTCACTATCAATTTCCCTTTCGGAATGTCTTTTGCTGACACAGCTCAGTTTCCTGACTCATGGAGAATTTTTGTTTTGCTTTAGATTCTTTCATTATTTGGCTGCTTGATTGTTATTGGTGCCACTGGGAAAAAAAGAAAAAAAAAGAAAAAAAAAAAGGGAAGATTGTCAGCAAATACTCAGATTTTTCAAAATAACCCTCATTAAATAGTCTGAATTTTCTAATGATGCTCACTGTAGCCCCTCACAGACTTTGACATCCATCCTTCCTTCTGGTGGTCCTTATCAAGGAACCTCTCTGTCTTTCCACTCCTGCTACCATTGGGGATCTTGCTAGATTTCAGTGGAAGAAGGCCTGATCCCTAGTGATCAGGATTATCTTTCTACCCTGGCAGATCATCTCTTATTCACTATCCTCTTTCTCTGAACATCTAATCTAACTAATCTAGCTAGCTATTTATACCATATTCACCACTAGGTTTTTTGAATGCCATACAATAAAATCAAATGGGTCAAGGCTCAGTGATTTTTAATTTTTTTTTTTCTTTAACTTCTTCCATCTTAAATATGTAAGGATTTTTTTTTATTTCATAATTATTTTTTTTTTAAACTCAGCTGTGCTTACTGAAGGCAAATGAGCCGGGTTTTACATGTGTACAAAAGAGCATTAGTTTCTGCAGGAATTCCTGTGTTTTTGGGTGGGCTACACAGAAAGCCTGAGCTCTTCAGCTCTTAAAGATAAACTTTCATTCAAGATACTTTTTCCCCTCTCTAGTTTCAGACGTGTGGTTGCACACTTCATTTTTATGACCATCTTTTTCCTAAAAAGAGTGTTTCCTCCTTCTGAGAAATTTCAACTGCTGCTGTTTTGTGTGAGGTATTTTGGTGCATGACCATAAACACACCTACACAAGAGTGGGGTGAGTTTCCTTTGTTTGCTGTTTAAAAGCGGCCAATACATGTTAATTATCAGGCAGGGAGCACACGGGGAAAAGTACAGTCTCTCTAACAGGCTACATCCAATAAAGACACCAAAAATCATAACATTCTGTGCAGAATGAGCATAAATAATCTGTTTATCTCCTTTTTGCCATGCTATAATAAGAAATGAAATCGCTAACGGTGCTGATATTTAGGTTGTTATAACTAGATACATCATCATTAACACCCCCTTTAAATGATCTGGGATACTTTCAACCTCTCTCTAGGGAATTGTCTCGGCTTCTCTCCCGACTGAGCCGTCAGACTACACAGGAAAGGATTTAGCGGTATTTTGCAGGGTGCAGTCACAAGCCCTGCTGCAGGAGATGGAGTTTATATAGACTCTTCTTGCAAAATTTAAACCAGTCCCTTGAATGAAATAACCTTTACCAGGGAAAAAAAAAAAAAAAAGACAGTTTTTCCTAGCAGATCCAATCCTACTTTAACATTGCCCAGTATAGTTGTGTCAGTCATGGGTGGGAAATATCACATCTATAAAGGATCCGTCAAAATGGTTTGGTTTGGGGTTTTTTTTTTTGCTTTTTTTTTCCCCAGTTGTTGATGCAGTGAATTGGAAATACACATTCTGAGTTGAAACACAGCATTCAGACACTCCCCTAGGAAATGACTAGGTTTTTCCTAAGCCTTAAATCTACTAGCCAACATTTTAAAGTTAAAGCATTTTCAAATACCGCAGAAAGCTCGCAGTCTTCAGGCTTTTCATCAGCCTCTTAAACAATTATTTCAGCAGCTGGTGGATGCCCATTGTCACAGTTCAAATGCGCACACAAGGGATTTGTTTGCTTTTTTTAAAGGCAACAGGAAAAATAGGTGAACGGCGTCTAAGTCATTTCATTTTGACTTACTCTCTCAGTTTCTCAGTCTCACATCCAGCTGTCTATACTAGTTGCTGGCTTAGTTCCATTATGAATGGGACACGGAGCTGTGCACTCACCGACCGGGTCAAATAAAATGCAGACACTGCACCGAATAATGCTCTGGTAGGACTGTCAGTGACTTCGCCCCCACCCTTACCCTGGCATCATACCCCATTATCAGGCTGCAGATTAGAAACACATTAAACCTATCTTTAGAGCTTCCAGCACTGGATCAAAAATGGTGCACCACTTCAACATCGAGCTGTTCTCTTGATAGAAAGTAAGAGCATAAAAAATACTAACAAGCTGGAACAACCAGGATTTATACCATATGAGAGATTGCCCATTCGCCTGCAACCGACGTAAAGCCAGCACAAGCTCTGTGGCTGGTTAAAAGACGGTCAGGCTCTCACAGCACCTCATGCTGTTTTCAGCATGTGACCCAGCCGCACCCACAGCTCTCATTAATGACAGAGGACAACAGTCCCGTGTACACATACGCAAACACAAGAAGAGCAAAGCATTTGACAGTGTCCCGCATGACATCCTGGTCTCCAGATTCAAAAGTCATGGATTCAATGGATGGACCACTCAGTGCACAAGGAACTGGCTGGATGGCTGCACTGAAAGGGTTGCGGTCAATGGCTCAATGTCCAAGGGGTGGCTGGTGACAAGTGGTGTTCCTCAGGGGTGGGCACTGGGACCAGTCCTATTTAACACCTTTGTCGGAAACATGGACAGTGAGACTGAGTGCACCCTCAGCAAGTTTGCTGATGACACCAAGCTCAGTGGTGTGGTTGACATGTTGGAGAGAAGGGATGCCATCCAGAGGGACCTGGACAGGCTTGAGAGGTGGGCTAGTGCAAATCACATGAAGTTCAACCAGGCCAAGTGCCAAGCCAAGGGTCCTGCACCTGGGACATGGCAATCCCAGGCACAAAACCAGGTTGGGTAGAGAATGGCTGGAGAGCAGCCCTGAGGAGAAAGATTTGGGAGTGCTCATGAATGAGAAGCTCACCATGAGCCGGCAGTGTGTGCTGGCAGCCCAGAAACCAACCCCAGCCTGGGTGGCATCAGAAGAAGCGTGACCAGCAGGTCACGGGAGATGATTCTGCCCCTCTGCTCTGTGCTTGTGAGACCCCAACTGGAGTTCAGCTCTGGAGTCCTCAAGAGAGAAAGGACATGGACCTGATGGAACGGGTCCATCAAAGGACCACAAAGACGATCAGAGGGATGGGGCACCTCTGCTGTGAGGACAGGCTGAGAGAGCTGGGGCTGTTCAGCCTGGAGAAGAGAAGGCTGCGGGGAGACCTTGGAGCAGCCTTCCAGGATCTGAAGGGAGCTCCAGGAGAGCTGGAGAGGGACTCTTGGTCAGGGAGTGGAGTGATAGGACAAGGGGTAATGCTTTTAAATTGGAAGAGGGGAGATTTAGATTGGATATTGGGAAGAACTTCTTTGCTGTGAGGGTGGTGAGGCACTGGAACAGGTTGGCCAGAGAAGCTGTGGCTGCCCCATCCCTGGAGGGGTTCAAGGCCAGGCTGGATGGGGCTTGGAGCAACCTGCTCTGGTGGGAGGTGTCCCTGCCCAGGGTGGGATGATCTTTAAGGTGCCCTCCAACCCTAATCATTCTATGATTCTGTGATTCTAACATGCTCCGTTTATTTGACAAATATCCTCATCTTTAGTTCTTTGGCTCTACTTTTTAATTTCTGAGATGCAGAACTGTGAAAGATAAAATACAGTCAAGTTGAGATCCCTCTGTCCAAATTTGAGGTCCTGGGCTGGAATGCTGCGCAGATACTTCTCAAAATTGCACCTAGTTATAGAAAGTGGAAGTTTGGAGTGGTGCCTGGTGCAACACCAGCCGTCCCCAGCACCAGTCTGGTTGTAATCCCCACCGCTGGCAGTCTGAAGTCGAACACAATTCCAGGTGGCAGCCAACAGGAACTGAACTTTTTGTCTCTTTTCAGTGTCCTTTAGCAAGCTGGGGCATCCAGGGACCCGCAATTCTTAAGTGAAAGCAGATGTCACATTTTGACTTGGCAATTATTTTTCATTCATGTCAAATACGAATCTTGCCTCCCAATTCTCTATCAAGGCTCCAGGGTTTCACTGAAGTCAGTGGGGTTTTTGCCACAGGCTTTGATGGGCACAAGGGACAATTTCTGGAGTTACCCCCACGCTTAAAGTAAATAGTAATTTTTTTTGGTAGGATTTCATCCTAAGGATGCTATCTGGAAAATAAGGAATGGAAGAGCATTTTCCTTATGAAATGATGATACTCTGTCAACACGTCTCAAATTTGTCAACAGTTGGCAGGAATATCTAAAAAACACTTAACAGTTTGGAAGAGCTGTGTGTTATTTTGCTTGAACCTAAAAGATTCCCATCCTGCAGTGCTCAAGCAAACAAAAAGTCTGTGAAATTTTACTTGAATAAACATTGCAGGCTGGTGCTAACTTGTTTTTGGTACCAGCACAGCCCAGCAATTGGCCAATGAAAAAAACACCAGACAAGGAAAACAATGTGAGAGGTGTGATAATATATAGACCTGCCTTTTGAGCCAGTAAGACAAAACCAAACACATGTTTTGAAAAAAAAAAAAAAGCTCACAAGAGTTTTTAGGCAGGAAATATCACTTCATGACCTGTACAGTTACCCAGCACAGTAAGACCAATGCTCCATCAAAGGCACCAGAACATTTTACAGTGGGGACCAACCATGGTTTTACAATTATTGTCATCAGTTCAAGTGACCAGTGCAAAGAGGTACACAGAAAAAGCAAGCTTGCAGAATATCTCAAAGTGAAAAAATAAGCTATTAAAAATAAGACAAGCAAACTAGAAAAAAAAAATCTCAAGCCACAGAGAACCATTCGAGGTATTCATTTTACATCCATTTAGGGTGAAGAAGGAAGGAAGAATGCCAAATCTATCCCTATGTTCATTGTAAGCTTTCTACTTTTCCCTTTCCAAAAGCACGGCCATGGTGAAGATGGATGAGTCCTTGCTCTTTCCCTTGATTTATTATTTTATCCTCTCAATTTTATTCTGTGCCACTTTTTTTTTTTTTAATTAATTTTAGCTTGCCAAACTGTTAAACTATATTTTGAAATCAGATTCTCCCTGCCATTCAAAGCAGAGTTAATAGGAGCATAAATAGGACCCAAACTTTCATTTCTATAGAGCTTTCTGAATACACTGTGTGGACAATGCAACATGGTACCACACCATACACAACCACAACAGAGACATCAAAGTGTTCAAAACCAGTGTATTTGGCTCATCATGAGATGTGCATAGAAAAGAAGATTACAATACAACTGACACACTACTCAAATCTCCTCAGTTCTTTCTAGTTATTGGGTTAATGAAAAGTATGTTATAAAAACTGAAACTGCGCTGGACGTCTTGCTTTGCAGCTGCCAAGTTCAAGTTAAGTTAAAGCAGAACAATGGCTGATGCTTGTGGGATTCTGGGATCTGGAGCTGGAAGAGAAAGAACATGATATAGCGCAATACCTGAGCTAAAAATTGGAAATCTGAGGACACTGCACAAGGGAATTTAACAAGGCTGACAGGAACAGAAGGAAGGTACTTTCCATTTCCCTAAGCAAGAAATCAGAGGAAATTGATAAGCAGAAGACAGACATGATCAAAAGATGACAGAGATCTCTACTCATCCTTCACCATACACACCTTCAGGACTACTCATACCATAGCCCAGACTTGGATAAGACCATCTAATGGATGGAAAACAGGAAAGTAAAGAAACAAGATAGAAATGATGCTGGTGAGCAACCGAGAGCTTTGTGGAGAACTTGCAGGAACAACTCTGTCTTCTTCACCTAAATATACATAAAAGCATTTGGTCAGTCAAGTTCACTGCTCACAAGAGCTTCTTCCTCACGTCCACTTGGGAGCACACATCATGGCAGCTCCACTTTAATGGGCTAAAAGCTCCATCTCCAGTTTGAACTTCTCATCTGGACATCCCTGACAATCCTTGCGTCGCGATTCACCCCTCCTAAAACAGGTGACTAAGACAGGGTACATTTATCAGTCTATGGAAATTCAGGACTGATTAATCTTGCCGACTGCAAAGAAGTTATGGGAGGCAGTTAGGCACAGGCATCCGGCTGCCCTGGACTGCCTGGTGAGACAAATACCACCCGGGCTCTGACCTTCCATCTCCCTGAGCAGGTTTTCTTCCATCTGTGGTTCCTTCCTGGCAGCCAGTGACCTCGCTTCTGACTTCTGTGTTTGCCCTCTTCACCTTTGCCTGATAAAAGTGCCTCATACCATACTTCTGCTATAATAACAGAAAAAAACAAACCCCTTGTTCATGAAGCCTCCGCAGCTGCATAGACTACTGCAAGCAAATCAAGCCTGTCCTCTCCACCAGCTTCCCGAAGGACATGGAAGAAGAGGAGATTCCTCAGCTTACGGTAGCTAAAAAACATGCCTAATGCTTCAAGGTGATAACCGCAATAATGACATCATTCCTCAGACACACCGGAGCCTCCCAGGGCGAACCCTGTTTGTATAGGAAACTGGGGTAAGGCATCGCCGAGAAACAATCTTTACTGTCTTCTGATCCAACCACAACGCTGCGAGCTTCTACCTGCCGTCTCCACGCAGGGAACAATTGAAAAACAAAAAGCAAGTCTGTGTGCATCCAGGTAGTGAAGGGGGTTTACTCAGCTCTGTGGAGCTTGGAGAAGGTACGACCCATGAGCAGTGTGGAGGACGAACTGTCCTGAAGTGGCGCATCCCCCCCAAAAAACCCCACTGAGCAGGCCAAAGTGTGATTAATTTGTTCTACCGTGTTGGGTTGTGCGAGAGGATGTGCTGAGCTCTAATATATGAGCAGTCTGATATCATTCACCCTGTCAAACCATCAAAAGCTGCTTCTTCCAGAGCCCAGCCTACTCAAGAAGGTGACAGCCAGCTAGCAATCTACCTTTGGTGTCCCATCTTAGATGAAACTGTATCGTTCCTTATACCTGTTCATAAAGAACAGAAGCAACAGCCAGAGAACACATATTTTATTAAAAAATTCTTGGATAATCCATAAATTCTTTTGGTATTGATATTCTTTATATACCACACAAAGAGCAGCCCATCTTCATACCCAGGCAATTTCCACGGAGCAGGGAGAAAATGTGTTGCCTTCGGAGTCCCAGATGCATTATACATTTATACATACTGTTCTGGCAAGCTTTTTTATAAGTCCAGGAATCAGCCTGTGATTGATTGGTGTGCTCTGCTCCTGCTGCCTGGGCTGAGGTCAGTGGGCCACATTCTGCAGCCCTTCCCCAGTCCCCTCCTGCTTTTTTACTGCCTGAGTCTGGGAGACATCAGTGAGAAACCTGCCTTCAGCAAGAAAAGCTGAATAAAAACTTCAAAACCTGGTCCCGTAGTTGGTCTGTTATCTTTTGAAAAATCTGCTGAGACTTGTGGTAACGGAATGAGGCTGTAGCGGCTCCAGACCCTGAGTTTTGAACAGCAAAGACTGAGACATGGAGCCAAATCAGCGCCAGCTCTTTGCACACCTCAGATAGCAAAAACAACCCAACCCAGTAGGAGTCTATTCTGCAGTGAAGGACAAGGACTCTGTGCCTCTTCCCAAGTTTGTAAAGAGGTGAACTTTGCCGTGTGGTCTGCAGGCAGCAAACATGAGCAACTTGGGGCTAGAAGAAGCTCAGGGACTTTCTGAGGTGTCTTCCTCCCCAGGGCTCTGCCAGAGACTCGTTCTCCTAGGGGAAAGAAGGATCAGCAGGAATGTCACTCCTGATGCTGAGCAGCTGCTTTAGCAGAGGGTAAGAGCCATCCTTGAGGGTAGGTCAGCCTCAGGAGGTTGTGGGGCTTTACAAACGAAAGCCACCACCAGCACCACGGACTCAATCAGGGCAGCCCAGCTGGCTGCCAGGTACACTTGGGGCAAAGCTTTGGTGAGGGTGAGCAAGGCAATGGTGAGTCTGGAGGTGATAAAGGCGTGACTCACAGGAATGAGGTCTGCTTTGGAGAAAGGGCAACCAGAGATAAATGTGAGGAAAGAGTCCTTCTTGGACTTGGTCTTGTGTTCCAGTTATAGAATCATAGAATCATTCAGGCTGGAAAAGAATCACAGAATCATAGAATGGTTAGAGTTGGAAGGGACCTTAAAGATCATCAAGTTCCAACCCCCCTGTCCTGGGCAGGGACACCTCCCACCAGAGCAGGTTGCTCCAAGCCCCATCCAGTCTGGCCTTGAACCCCTCCAGGGATGGGGCAGCCACAGCTTCTCTGGGCAACCTGTTCCAGTGCCTCACCACCCTCACAGCAAAGAATTTCTTTCTAGTATCTCATCTAAATCTCCCCTCTTTCAGTTTAAAAACGTTACCCCTTGTCCTATCACTCCACTCCCTGACCAAGAGTCCCTCTCCAGCTCTCCTGGAGCTCCCTTCAGATCCTGGAAGGCTGCTCTAAGGTCTCCCCGGAGCCTTCTCTTCTCCAGGCTGAACAGCTCCAGCTCTCTCTTCACAGCAGAGGTCCTTCATCCCTTGGATCATCTTCGTGGCCCTCCACTGGACCCATAAAAACTCTTGGGATCATCAAGTCCAACCATCAACCCCACTCTACCAAGTTTTCCCCTACACCACATCCCCCAACACCACATCTCAACAATTCTTCAACACATCCAGGGATGGTGACTCAATCACCTCCCTGGGCAGCCTATTCCAGTGTCTGACCAGTTACCCAGCAAGAAACAGAAAGCTAACCAGAACAGGGATCGTGAGTAATAAGTGGCAGGTACACACCCTCCCAAAGGGCCAGATACTATCCCTACCATAACTCCTGATTATTTTATCCGTGTTATTAGCAGAAATGTGTTCTGATCTAGATGGCACCGCAGCCAGCTGGCCCTGCTCCGTGCCCCAGCCTCGGCGTACCAGGGGAGACAATCAGCCCTTCTAACCCAACTGCTTCTGACAACAACATGGAGCTGCATTTCATCTGCAAAACCAGAGGCACAGCAACCCACGCATCCTCACTACCTGCCCCAGCTACATGGAAGCCAACCCACTCCCTGCAGTGCACCTGGCAGCTCCAAAAGTGGAGGAGAAACACTCTTGTGTTTAGCGTCGGACAGATAAAGAGCCTCAGATAAAGGACAGAGAAGCTTTTGGTGAGCAGATGGGCACGCAAAGTGGACTGCTCTGCCCGCAGTAGGTCCCTTTGCACTTATTCCCAAGTAAGTAGTGAAGCTGCTTCTACTCAGACTCCATTCCATGGGCTGAGAACATCAGCCCATGTTCTGTTGCAGAACATCAAAGGTGCCAGAACATGTTCTGGCTTGTAAAACAGACTCATAGTGATTTTTATTGTGCTGAATAAAATATATTAAGCAGGTTTCCTGATAAAGGATGTAGAATTATGGCATTCCTACAATAAAATCTCGATTTTTGCTAGTTTTGGAGTTAGGTCTTTAGTGTGCAACTGAGACCAGAGTATCACTCTGCTAGGCACAATACTCACGGAGTTGGAGATTACACCATTTAGTCTATTTCAATGCCAACCTTACTTTGCCGCACCTTTCAAAAAGCTGAAGATTTCACAATTTTTTTCTCCCAACTAAAAGAAATTAAAAAAATTTCCACCAAGGCAACAAAGATGACAACCAATGGCTGCCAAGAAAAATAAAATAAATATGTGTTTCTCTGAAACAACGTTATCCTTCCCCACAATAGTGACCTCCGAGACAAGGGCTGCTTTGAAAGCATCCTTCTCCTCATGCTATTTAAAGATGGGGGTAGAGAAAAAGCTTTTCAAACAGTGTCAGGCTGCACAGGGTCCACCTTTCATCATATTTCAAATGGATTGCCTTTGAAATGCAGGTAGAGTAAACCACCTGACTGACACCCACCTTCTCACATCATTTGCTAAGGTTTTTTTCTTATCATTATATAGAAATGTTACATCTGTTATTGAAGATTCGGCCATACAACGGTACACAGGCTTGTGCACACCCAGACACGCGGTATTTCTCCTCTAATACCAGAAAGACTCCAGATACAACCGTGGCTGGGCCAGAGTCCAAACTTGGGAGATGGGGGGGAGGCAGGGAATGTTTTTAAAAAGTTAAAATTGTCAAAGATAGAGCGTTTAGATAAACAAAACTTGTTCATTTTACCACAAGGTGAATGTCTAAATACCCAGGCTGGCTTTGAGAATGTCAGCCTTAATCTCTTTGCGAATATGTTTCTAGGTTTCCTTTCCCATCTGACTGAACAAGCCTAAATTCTCCCTTTACAGCGCTCAGAACTTTTCCTTGCTGAAATTGTGTTACTGCATACAAACCAGGAGAATCTCAGTGTGCTCTCATTTTGCTTTCCAACATGAAGGACATAAAAAAACCCTAAAAAAATAAGAGGAGAAGAAACTTTTTTTTAATTCTTTAAAGCCTTGGCGTTGGGAAGGGATTCTTTAACAAAAAGTCTGCTTGGTTTCCACCGCAGTAGAGCACCTTCAGAGCGATCCTGCTGAACTCATTGGAATTATCTCTGTGTAAATCTGGTTTCAGTGAGACAGACTCGAACTAAAACAAATGGACATTTTTGACCGGTCGCTGTCAAGTGAATGTTCTTCGTGAGCAAACTCAGCCAGACTCCCAACCGATTTCAATGGCAGTGCATCTGCTTACATTAGTGGTACGTTTGGCTTGGAATCTTTTCAAGTTGTGTATTAGCCAGGCAGCAGAGCAATAAACAACACAGATAAACAAGTGTCTTCTTTAGAAGTGTGCGAACACTTCTACAGAGGAAGGAATATGACCGTTAGGATGTTCTTCAGACTGTAAACATGTCATTATCCAGATGTTTAATTCCCCTCTTAGACGGCACAATAATAAATACAAATAAAAGCTCGCTTAAAAAATAAATAAATCTGGTAAACATTCTTCTAAGCAATTTATCAAACAATCATTTTTTTCAAGGCAAGGGAATTCTATTTCATTCTTACTTCTTTGTTACCACGCACTCGGTATTTTTGGCTAAGTGGTCCCTCAAAGCTGGACACTCATTTAGCAACCTCAGCTCTTTGCCAGCTCAGCCAACGTTCCTGTCACAAGGGATGGCTTGGACACAACTCGACAGAACACTGTGACACAAACTGCTCGAATCACTCTTTATACATCTTCAAAGGATGTATTCCCAAAATATTTTTTTTTCTTATTTATGAATATTTTAATAGGCCTAATGCAATTCTGGCCAAAATGTCCACCCAGGACACTACTAGGAATCTCTCTGGTGTTTATAGGAAACCCACATCCATCAAGCAACTGACCTTTGTAGAATTATAAAATGGTTAGAGTTGGAAGGGATCTTTAAGATCATCTACTTCCAACCCCCTGCCCTGGGCAGGGACACCTCCCACCGGAAAAGCTTGCTCCAAGCCGCATCCAGCCTGGTCTTGAACCCCTCCAGGGATCGGGCAGCCACAGCTTCTCTGGGCAACCTGGGCCAGGGTCTCACCACAGCAAAGAATTTCTTCCTAATATCTCATCTAAATCTCCCCTCTTCCAATTTAAAACTATTCCCCTTTGTCCTGTAGCTCCACTCCCTGACAAAGAGTCCCTCTCCAGCTCTCCTGGAGCTCCCTTCAGATCCTGGAAGGCTGCTCCAAGGTCTCCCCGCAGCCTTCTCTTCTCCAGGCTGAACAGCCCCAGCTCTCTCAGCCTGTCCTCACAGCAGAGGTGCTCCAGCCCTCTGAGCATCTTCCTGGCCCTCCGCTGGACCAGTTCCAACAGGTCCATGTCCTTTCTCTGTTGAGGCCTCCAGAGCTGGACACAGGACTGCAGGTGGGGTCTCACCAGAGCACAGGGGCAAAATCACCTCCCTGGCCCTGCTGGTCACACTTCTTTTGCTGCAGCCCAGGATGGGGTTGGTTTCTTGGCTGCCAGCGCGCACTGCCGGCTCATGGTGAGCTTCTCATCCATGAGCACTCCCAGGTCTCTCCCACGAGTGCTCCCTGTGAACAACTTCACTGTATCTGTTCACACTGCTTACCTCTTTCCTTCCTCCTGCAATCTGCACCACCACTGAAATACCTGGAGCTTCTGAATCAATTTATTTTCTATCCTCTGGCAGGATGTGACACATCACTTCCAGTGGGAAAAGCTTTTAAACCTTGTGGGGAATAACAGGGCTGGACAAAGAAATTAATCTCCAAGCACAGAGAGGGGACTGGCGATGGGAGAGATTCTTTAGGCGATGATGGAAAGTGTTAGGGGTGGATGGAGGACAGAAGGCATAGGAGTGGAGAGGGGTCAGATACCTGCCTGGAAAACTCAGGAAATGGTAAAGCAAAAAAAAAAAAAAGAAGAAAAAAAAAAAAAAAGGGAGGAATACATTAGTCCATGATGAGCATACTTTCATGAGCTACTTATAGCAGCAGGATGAATTTAGGATGAAGGAGCTGGCTAATACATGAAGAACAGGAAGACTTCGATATTAAGAGAAAAAAAGAAAAAAAAAAGAAGGCAATGCAGAGGGGAAGGAGTACATGTTCTTTCGCTTTGACTCATTTCTTTTGCCTTTGATGGTGGTTTTGTTTTTTGGTTTTTTTTTCAGTACGACCTGGCAGGGATTTGCTCTGCCAAGGGCACTTTACTGTGCTACCCCTCTCTGGTTGTACCGGTCCCGTTTCCAGCGGCACACTGACCCTGGGGGGCATTGCTGAACCGAGGGGCAGAGCTTTGCCAGGGCTATGGTCAGGATTGCAGACAGTGAGCACCGGGCAATTAAAATGCACGGAAGGAGCATGTATTTTCTACAGGCAAGAACCGCTTCTCTGGGTGTTCTGCCACAAAACGACTTTGTGCCGCCTGAAGAGGCTGCCGCGGCATCCAGCTGCCCCAAACACTTCCAAAGAGCACTTCGTTTGGACACGTAAGAGTTCAAACTGCATTTTACCAGCCTCTAATGTTCCGGTTCAAGCTGTTCGCCACGAAAAACAAACTGACTTTTGCATTTCTGGAAATGCTATGATTTCAAATTTCAGGAACTCTCGCTTTTAATATTTTTCTTCTTGGGATATTTTATATTCATTCCCTCTGCCCCCTGTCTGTCCCGTCTCCTCCCTGTCCCCCTCCACCCCCCAAGTTTGGAGAATGTCCAAAGAAATTAATTAAACTTGAAGGACATGATATTTGTTTCTTGTTTCAACCTCTTTCCCAGATTCCTGCTGCTGGGCGTTGCCCTTAATTAACAGCATTTTTGTTTGAAATCACATATTTAATGATCCCTACATTCTCACTCTTTTGTTTGGTTTAGGTTTTTCCTATTTCCTTGTGTTTCTTGTCATTTCACTGTTGTTAAAAAATGTAAGTTTATTTATTCACGAAGACTATACTGTTTATCCAAGTGAATAGTATTTTTAAGCAGAAAAAGAAAAGCCAGGTCAATCTCGCTGCCTTTACTGTCTCAGCTTAATAGCTCTGTGGTTTACTGCTATATTTTTTTCCCCCTTTTTGTGTGTGTTTCTAATTCCAGCTGTGCAACACACATCAAACCAGTCTGTGGTTACACTTTTTGGTAAACTATGCTACTTAACATTTCATTTAAAAAACAATTAGTCTTTCTTCTCCCCAAGAAAACAAAATGATACTAAAATAATATTCTTTCAGTTACAGCCTCAGATACTGATTAATTGATTTCCGCTATACATTAAAAAAGCCTTTTCTGTTGTGTTGGCAACACCAGATCTTTTTAATTTAATTAACGTTTCAATAGGTAAACTGATTCAATGAGGATAACTTTTCAGTGGAAATAGCGAGATGCAGATGAAAGCATTTTTCAAAGTTAGTTGGAGGATTGTTGTGTGACTTCCCTGCGGGAGGAAAGCTGCCCACTTTAAATCAGCTGAGTTTCATCAATAAAAGGAGAATGGGGCCAAGTGGAGTCCCTCTGGAGCTGAGCCACTTGCAAAAATATTTTATTTCCTGTGTTAATTTAAAAATATACATATTTTTTAACAACACTTCTCCTCCCCCTCCGCTACCCCCCTATAGCCAGCTCCATTTTGCCAAAAAGCAGCAAACACAACATTTTTCTAAAAAGTATCATCTGATGCACTCTTTTAGAAGTGTGAAATCAAGAGGAATAGAGAACTGATGTGGCTGAAGTATAAAATGTCTAGGGCTGCATTATGGGCTGAACAAGAACTAACGCTACCCCAGGGCCCAGGAAGCTTTGTTCCTTGGGACCTCCCTTGCTGTAGGTGGGCAATAACCCACTGCTGGAGCTGCCCAGTTACAGCCAAGGAGGTCCCAAGGAACAAAGCTTAAACACTGGTGCGAGGTGACCTCCCCAGGCCAGGAACCCCCCAGGTGAGGGTCCTTTCCCACCCCTCCTCACCCTCCTGCTCTGCAGATGCAGCTGGGAAAGGATGGACTGCTCTTATCTGGTCCGTGCGAGGATGGATGGTGACATCCCATAAGGACAGGTGCCAGGAGAACCAGCCAGCTCAGGCAGTGCCACCTGAGAACTCTGAGGGCTGGAAGAGCCCAGGACTTAGACCTACCAGATTTTTTTTAAGCCCCTACCCACTTTAACAGTTTACAAGATCAGCACCACCATTTACCAGAAACCAAAAATCACCTTCTCTTTCTCATTAGGAGTGAGATAACATCACCCTGATACCAAAGAGAGACAGTAATTCTGCTTGCCGTGTCCAAAACCAGTTAGTTTTTAAGTACAGGCCCTACTGGAGCCCCCAAACCAGGAAAATCTGCTGTTTGTTGTTTTGGGTTACATGCCATTCACCTGCGTGCACGGGATCCCACTGATGCTGGCTTGTGGGACTGACATGCAGAACAAAACCTGTGCATAGCCACTTTCAAGCTGCTTTTCTCCAGTGGATATATTTCAACCTGAAGCTGTAAATGGCTTAAAAAGCAGGCCCTGCCTCTCTGGTGGTTTATGGCCAACCCTCCCACTGAAGCCACTGAGGAAGGGCATGTAGGATGTGCTGCCTGTTCTCCTGAGTGAAGGTTATAGCATTTCCTTCAAAAAAACCTTTTCCTTAATCGTCAGGGATGACATCTGCTTGGGGTGAAGACAACTCAAGTCAGCTAAAAGATGATGGGGAAACGACTTCCTGTTTTCACTTCTGAAGTGACCAGGTAAGTCTTCATCTTTCTTATTAAAACATGAACCATAGTGCTTTTGCATTTAGATACAGGAAACGGAACGCATCCAGCAAAAAAAAACCCACTAGCCATCCTCTAGCAGTGCACAGAAGTCAGATGGATGCCAGCACTGAAGGAGGCTCACTTAGGCAGACTTGAGGAAAACTACTGAAAATAACTTTTCCAGTGTCCAGCCCCCTCAGTTGTGCAACGGAGAATTACAAAGCCTCTGAGAACACGAGCTGGCAGAGCGTGTACGGCACTCAGAAATGCCTACATAGCAAAACTTGAAGGACTGGGTTTTGCAAAGTGGTCAGCCAGAGACTTTTTGTTGATGTAATATTTGTAACTTGATAATCTGCTTAAGAAATGAGATGAAGAACTTCCTGGAACTATTTTAAACCACTTTGGAGTCTGCATGTGTATTTGCAGCTGAACAGTTAAAATAAATCCATGTTAGAAAAACACCAGTGTCTTCGTTAGTTGAGCTTAATGCATAACACAAAGCCTGCCTCTCTTCTCAAGCTCAGCAGTTTGGCTAACAGGCCAGACAGCATTGTTGACAATACAAATTACTGACTAATTCCTTTCACACACCTTGATAAGGAGATAAGACCAGACACACTACAGGTGTTTACACTGGTGTGACACCCCTTGGTATCCCCAATCATACCACGTCCCACTCTCTGCTCATCCTCCAAGGACCACCAATACATTTGAATTCAGAAGTCAGTAAGTGAAGATACAGGCAGCAGCAGGAAGAGGAAGGGAGAAGGACCACTCCTCATGTGCAGTAACACTGCCCAGGCTGGGAAACTGTGAAAGGTGGGTCACTCTTTCCTACCCGTGAAGCTGGGCCATGGGAGTGGAGGAATACAAGTGGGACATGGAGAGGAACAAAGCAAAACAGAAGGCTTTCCTCCCTGAGTCAGGAAAATGGGGACTCTTCCTGCTCCCAGCCCTGTCTAGACACATCATTCAGTGATCCAAGTGGAAAAGGTTTAATTCATCCTTGGGGCAGGAAGCAGGATTCACTCCTCCTGTGTTGGGGCAAATCCACAAACCTCCTTGCTGTCTCAATCCTGCAAACCGCTAATCAGGCCCAAGGATATAAACCGTAAGAGCAGTTTACTTGGAACTGAAAAAAAAAATTTACTCTATCAGCATCTTAACAAATTAGGCAAGCACACAGTCACCCTCCTTCCCCAGCCACTTGCAAAATTCCCACTGGGAGCAGATGTTTAAGGCTCCCCGTTCCACTAGCACCATTCCTGTCATCACATCCAGCTTTTCTATGACATTCACGGAGTAAGGACAGTTACAGTGCTGGTAAGAAGATCATGTATTATATATGCCTCATGACATCCCCCACAAAGCTGTACCAGCATGTTTTCAGAAGGTAGAAGGGAGGTGCAAACACAATAGAAATAATAATCAAGCAACCTTAAGCAGGGGGGAAGGAAATGAGCTAATTTCCAAATCCTCAGTGCCCAGTCATGGAGACTGAGGGCAGGTAAACAGGAAAAGAGAGGAAAGAGGAGGTCATTACACCTTTGGCTAAAGAAGCTTCTCGGGGCAGTTGTCTGAAGCAGCTACTGCACTTATCTTCAGGAGGTGAGGGAAGATGTAGGCTGAAGGAGTGCCTGAGGCAGGCTGGTCCTTCCGTGGCTTGTGGAATCCCTAGAGCCAGCCATAGGAGTTAGCTGACACACTGTGATGACCTGAACATTACTGTTAGATGTTTATTTAGACTATGCATAGTCCTGCTAAATGCATTTTTGTTCTTTTACATTTCTGTAATTTTACATTGTTGTAAATCTACATTTTCACTTCTTACTTTGAGTTATAAGCGAAAATGTATCTTGCCTAGGGATAAAGCTAATTCTTTAGCAATCTGACTCATGGTACACTCATGGGGAGGAGAGGTAACCTCCCCAGTCTCTGCTCCCTCACAGTCTCTGCTCCATTTATTTTCCTTTGAACAGTAGGGGCTGAAAGCTGGAAGAACACTAGGTCTGATCCACGAAACAGGCTATATTCACCCTGGGTTCATCATGATTTGCAAGAGCAGAAGCCTACAAGGCTGATAAATCACTAGAAGAGAGTGTTGCTGTGTCAAGGCACAAAGATGGGCTTTTCTTCATAGCAGGGGTATCAGGAATTGCCAGGGGCACCTTCCATAGAGAGATTTGGGGTTCTGGTGCTCACCCATGCAATATGCAAGTCAGGCAGCTTGCTGGGAGAGGCTTTGGGGGTCATGATCCAGGGCAAAGTCATCATGTTTCCCTGCAAAACTTGTCCTAGGGTTGAAAGCAAAGGATGCTTAGGACACCAGCCCCTCTGCACAGCTTAGCACAGGCCCAGCAGCACTTAGGCATCTGAAAAGCCCTTAAGTCTCTTAATGGATCTTCTCTTAAGCCTTAAAAAGGCACGAGGTAGGGCCAGGGAATCTGAGGAATTTGTTGATTAAGTGACTTTCATCAGTGGGAATTTCACAGGATCCTGGATTCAGCTGTCCCAGTGGGCGTTGTAACAATGGGGCACCCTTGGCAATAAGAGTTGTCTTCCCCTGCAGATCAAGAGAGATGCTGGCACAACAAAGTGTGATTTAAATTTTCCTGCTCCTATTTTAGGAAAATTCGTCTCTCTGAATTTTTATTTCATTTTCCTTTTTCCTTTGCTGCTTGTATTATTCTCTCTTTATCCCAATAATCCCAACATGTTATTTTCTCTCTAATTTGTTCCCGCAGATGGCAGGGTAGGGAAATCGAAAACAGAAGTCAGAGACCTTGGGAGTATAATGAAAATGAGATCATGTGCCTCCAGATTAAAAAGAGGAAACATATTAAACCTTTTAAAATACAGATTAATCAATTATGTATGCAAAAGAGGACACAAGAATTACAGTCACGAAAAGGGGAAGGAAATTCAGAAGTACAGTAAATGCCTCTGGGATCCTCCTGCCTCAAATCCAGCAAAGGGATGCATTTTCCCTCCACGCGTGCCCATAAATCCCATGAATGTCAAAGGGACACTGCTAATTTAGAGGGGGCCCTAAATTTAGTTTTAGAGAAAAGAAAAAGAAAAGAGGTTTCATAAAATATTATCACGCCAGCAACAGCTTTACAAATTTCAAGCACATCTCAGTGACCATTAAAAGGGGGAGAAAAAGAGGGAAGAGAACAACTTCTCTCACGTCCTTACGGTTCCCACACCGGAGACTGTACTTCACAGGCACCATTGTATTTGCTTTCCCTGTCCCACCAGTGGGGGAGGCCTGTGGCAGTCCAAAACGGAGGCATCAGGGAACAATCTGGAGAAGCACCTTGGGAAGGACGCCGCGTGCTCTTGCAGGGAACCTGATGACCTGGCCTGCCAGCAATAGAGAGGGAAAGAGAGGGATCGGGATGCCACCACCAAAGTTTAGTGTTTAGTGTCCTGCTGTTGCAGTCCTTGGGAGATATTCAGGGTGCCTTCTGTGTAAGATCCCAAAGAGGAGAAAAAAATAATAATGAAGCGCCTATTTATATACGTGTGCTTGGGGGGCCAAATTTTATTCTATCAAACTGTCTGGAGCAGTAAACTAATTCTTAAAGTTAACATAAAAATGTTGATGCTGCTTTCCTAGCATTCTACTCTTCTGTTATTCTGACTTGGTTTCCAGGACCAATGGCTTTTACCATGAGAAGTGAATACCTCACTGTTGTGTTGACGAATCATACAGGTGTAAAATCTGCATAATTTTTATACAGAAACACAGATTGACAGAGATCTTCTGGTGTTGTAAGTCCAAATCCTTATTGTCTCAACTAATCAGTGATACATCAAGAACATTTTAATTTGTGTCAAAACACAACCAACAGAACAGACCCTCTTTCAAAAATTCTCAGAATTTACCCTGTAATTACTGCAAAATTAGCTAGGCTTTCAAAATCTTTCTTCAGAAACTCTTGCAGGAGAGGTATTCTAGATATCCACCACTCTGACAGTTCAAAAGCTTCTAGTTTTAAATACAAATATATTTGTGGCCAGTGGCATTCCTTTGGGTTTGTATTAACATTGACCTGGATAATGCTGAAATAGGGTTTTCCCTACCTGCTCTGTAACCTCCCTACCTCCACAGAATTCCATACTTCTCCTCCCAGGCTTTGTTTTGTCACATCATCCTGCCTTCATCTCATCCATCGAACGTGCTACTCCCAGATCATCCTACCAGTTCTTTTCAGTCTCTGTTCTAGACTCAGTTAATATTTCCCAATCTGTGAGAGCACAATTGAATACACAGTAATTCCAGCTGGCTCTTATTTGCACTTTACACAACACCATTACAAGTTTCCTATCCCTACTGGAAATGCCTCAGCAGGGCAATCGGGATGGTGTGTTACTGCTGTGACCATGTATCCATCAGCCTTTCCCCACAGCTGTCAGCAAGTTAAATGCTCCTGGCCCAGGGCAGAAATGCTAGTTATTAGACTCCACATGAGCATTTTTAACTGTAAACTATCATCCCCCTGCTACTCCTTCACTTCTCAAAATCGTTCCTGTGATTCTTTCAGCAGTAGGGTGTTCTGCTCCTCCCACGTATCGGCCATGCCTTCCATTGGAAAGTATAGAGAACTTTGTTAATGCAAATATAATTATGGCATTCATTAGGAGAAATATTAGATAAGGTCCCACACTGACTGCTGATGAACTCTGCTAGCCACATCTTAGAAATCACTAGAAGCTTTTGGCTAGTTAAATACTACTATTTCTGTTGAAGAGAGAACCACATTTCTCACAGTCAGTCTTAGAAATAAAAGATGAAGATCAACAGGCAGAAGAGATGGCTATACTGACGCCAAAGGAGATTTTAGATCTGGGTTTCTTCCTGTCTCCAAGGAATCTTTAGTTCTGCATAAGCTGTGAAAGACAAATATCATAGAATTATAGAATTATGCAATGGTTATAGTTGGAAGGGACGCTTCTTTTGATGCAGCCCAGGATGGGGTTGGCTTTCTGGGCTGGCAGTGCACACTGCCAGCTCTTGTCGTTTCTTATCAAGGGATCTTTCTTCCTTCATAGCATCAGAACTGTCCATACTAAATAGTTCACATTTTATCCCATGCAGAAGCAGCTTAATGCTGTTGACATTACAGAAGCTGTTGTGCAAAGCAAAAAGCGTGCACACATAATGTAATAAATAGTTATGACGAGGCTGTTCAGGTGTGGCTGAATGTGTCATGGAATTTCATCGAGATCCCTTTGGAGACTACGTTACTTTGCAGCAGCCTGGTGCTTGATCTTTTGCTATAGGTTACATTACAGCTTGCAGCAACTACAGAACGTAAATATGCCGGTTTATCTTTGCCCATACACTCTTTGAAGCATCCAATCACTTTTAGTGTTAGCAGCAACTTCTTAGAAATAAAAACAAATTTAATTCATACCAAAGAAGCAACACTTCTTTGAATCCCCAGGAGCAGTTAGATAGTCCAATCTAGTACACAATCTTGCTTAGTAAATTTTGGTTCATTTGATCCATGTATGATTTACTTTTCTTCTAACATTATACATAAGTTTATTATTCCTACCGTTTTTCCCATGAAAAGTGTATTGGCTGATGGTATTCAACTCCAGAAGAAAGACTCTTTTTTTTCCCCACTGTAGTCTATATTTCCATCTTGATATTTCCCCCCACTTCATTTCCTCATCTCTTTTGGCTTTTTCTGACTTTCTGAATCCACTTACAGACTGCAATCCAGGCTACTGTCAACTTAGTATACTTTTTAGCTTAGCTGAAAAAAATTAAAATTAATATAAATTCGTACAATGACCACAGAATCATAGAATGGTTAGAGTTGGAAGGGACCTTAAAGATCATCCAGTTCCAACCCCCCTGCCCTCGGCAGGGACACCTCCCACCAGAGCAGGTTGCTCCAAGCCCCATCCAACCTGGCCTTGAACCCCTCCAGGGATGGGGCAGCCACAGCTTCTCTGGGCAACCTGGGCCATAGTCTCACCACCCTCTGTCATGGTTTCAGCCAAACTTACCAAAACCAGATTGACAGATGTCCCTTCCTTCCCCCAAAAAAAGAAAGGAGAGGAAGAGATAAGGAGATTCACAAATTTAGAACAAACTAAACTACTTTAATGAAGTATTAATACTAAAGTAGGAAGAAAATAATGAAATAGATACAGCATACACAAAACCATATCAAGCTCCCAGGATGATGGTCACGCCACCAGCAGGCATCAGGAAAAGTCCCAGCTGGATTCCAGATCTGGAGTCAGGAACGCTCAGATCGGGGTCAAAGGCAGACGAACAGACAGGGCCCTCCTTGGACAGTGGACATGGAAGAAAGAGAGTTGACCCTTTGATCCCTCAGCTTTTATCCTGAGCATGATGCAGATGGGATGGAATACCCCAGTTGGTCAGGTCTGGGTCCCCTGTCCTGTCCCCTCCTCCCCACAGGTGTGACCCCTCAACACTTTTTTGCTTCCCACCCTCCAACGGGGCAAATAACACAATTCCCTGCCCTTGTTTTTTCCAGCAATGAGTATCAGCAAGGGCCTCTCTGCACCATCCCTTGGTATGATCAGGTCTTATCCCTGTGAGAGTGAACAGTTTCTGAACAATGTGCTGTTAATTTCAGAGTTCAGAAGAGGCCCAGCTAAGAAAGTAAAATTGTAAAACAGAAAATTGGTTCATTTTACCTCAAACCAGGACACCCGCACAGCAAAGAATTTCTTTCTTTACAAAGATATCTTTAAAGAGATAGTCATCCGTTTGCTCCTCTCCAGTTTCTAAACTAGATGCTATTGTGATCTCCCAACCTTTCATCCTGTATGCACTTAATTACTAAAGCAATCATACCAGACTATGATTTTGTATAGCGTAGGGTGCCTTTACTACAGTAACAGTAGGATGCTGTTCCAAGAGCTCATTCTTACAGCTTTTTGTCCCTTGAGATACAGATCAACTTCCTACCACTGCCTGCCCTGGGAGGCTGTTACTCTGCGCTGGAGATCCAACAGAGATACCTGACCTGGCCGTGTTTACAGGATTGATTTCAACCTCTGTTCTTCAAATTCTCCCTAACTCACCTACTTCAGTGCAGCTTCTTGCCAATAAGCCTTTTTTTCCATATCTTTCCATACCCTAGCTCCTGCGGTTTAGACGGAAAGCATTCTCTTTGTGTATTCTTCATGTATTTATAAGGCTGTGTTAACCAAGTGCCAGCTGCAAAGATAAAATATCAAGTTGCAATTTTAATAGGGCTGCTTGTCCCCATCAATTGGTGCATCCACAAATCCAGCCATAAAATCAAGAAGTCAGATGTCTGTGCCATTCCCTGAAAAGCACTGCCAATACCAAATTACACATTCCCCCTCGCCCCAAACTGCAGCTAATTTGCTTCTGCTCCATAGAACACAGGCAACATTTGTTAAGTATCGCAATACAGGCACTATTCAATGGAAGTTTTAATGTGAATTCAACACATTCATTAATTTACTGAAATTTTCCCCAAAATGCACACATTTGACAATGTGCAAGAATGACTTGTCTCATTTCGTACTGTTTCTTAATGACTGAAAGACATGTGTTTATTTTTCACTTCAGTGTTTAGCATTTATGCTGTTCCAAAGCTGGTATTTATGTTCCACCGCATGTTCAGAAGTGTCGAGGAAAAATAATTAATTTTACTTTTGAATAAACATTAGAAGTCTCCCAAAGAGGGAAAACTATTTGAAGGTATTTCAAACCCAGATGAAATTTGGAAGGTTAAACCTTCAGGTCTCCTGTCTCACTCTCTCAGCACAGAATTGTTCTCATAGAAGAGATCCTGGAGACCCAGCTCCCGGAGCAGGCACTCAGGCAAGATTTTTGGGAAACAGGCAGGATTTCATCACAATGTCGTTAGTGCTTTGTCAGAAGGTTTTGCAAATGAGCGGGCTTCTGGAAAATATTCTATAGTAAATATTCTAGAGTAAAAACTCTAACTTTTTCTGATGGATTTTGAGGAATTTTCTGTTGAAGTAGAGGCAGTTCAAAGGATTGGAGCACCTCTCCTGTGTTGACAGGCTAAGAGAGCTGGGGCTGTTCAGCCTGGAAAAGAGAAGGCTCCAGGGAGACCTTGGAACAGCCTTCCAGGATCTGAAGGGCGCTCCAGGAGAGCTGGAGAGGGACTCTTTGACAGGGAGTGGAGTGACAGGACAAGGGGAAACGGCTTTAAATTGGAAGAGGGGAGATTTAGATGAGATCTTAGGAAGAACTTCTTTGCTGTGAGGGTGGTGAAACCCTGGCCCAGGTTGCTCAGAGAAGCTGTGGCTGCCCCATCACTGGAGGGGTTCAAGGCCAGGCTGGATGGGGCTTGGAGCAACCTGGTCTGGTGGGAGGGGTCCCTGCCCAGGGCAGGGGGGTTGGAACTGGATGGTCTTCAAGGTCCCTTCCAACTCTAACCATTCTATGATGGGCTTGAGATTTTAAAATCCACACCACAAAGACTTAAGACACGTATCAATGAAGAAAATCACCATGAACATAATGTGGCATTCGATACTATTCTGATGAAAATGAACCCACTTATTTCTGGTTCCGTACTCTCCAATGGTCCTCTACCTTTGAAGTAGGACAATGCCACCCCAGAAATCCATGTGTCTTCAGAACTTCTTTTTTATATTTTATTTCTTTTCAATAGTCTCCCACTGTCAAAAGATGTTTTTTTCTTTACAAATATCCTGCTTTGGAAACCTGCACTGAATACTGAGTTGCTTCAATTAGCATGTCTCTTTCCTCTAAGTATCTGTTTCTTGACTGCATGTGCTTAGGTCTTCAAAGCAGATCTTCAGGGCAAATTCTTGTGTATATCTATTCCCAAGTGCATTTCCCACAAATAGCTTGTAAGATATATTTAAAAATTAGATATTTTGTTTAACATTCTTTCTAGCTGACCTTTCGCTTGTCACAGTGACCTCACCCTACCCTTTCTTCCAGTCTGTGTTTCCTCTTATCGGCTCCCTTCCTCTTTCCTCCACCTCTCATTCTCATTTGGCTCCTTTCTCTCCTCACACTACAAAAACGCCTTGTTTCTTCTCCTATCTAAAATCTCCCACCTTTAACCCTACTTACATCTATAATTTCCACCCCAGCTCTCTTTTCCCTGAAAACAGACTGAGATACTCTTTACAATCAATCCCTGAATTCCTCCCTGCCAGTTCTACCTCATATTCCCCACATGCTCTCTCCCCATTTCACCTCGCAGTAACCATTAACAGCAGTTCCCTGGATAAATCTCAGCACTCCTACTCCATCATCAGCTTCCTGGACCTGTCACTGTCACTAACACTGTCAAACAGACTCCTCTTCACCACCCCTCCTTTCTCGATTCCGATGTTCCCTCTCTCCTTTTCCTCCAAGTATTTTCCCTTCTGCTTTCTGTAGGCATTCCACGAGATCACCTTCCTCTCTTCTATGCATTACCTGTGGATAAGCCCATACACTCTTGCAAACAAACCACAATTTGCATAACACAGATTCAGAGCTCTGTTCCGTATACATTTATTCCATAGATGAACCCTCCTCTCCAAACGTTGGTCTTGGTCAGTCTCTGGATATCACATTTAGGATGACTAAAAGCCCTGAATGTTCCCAAATCCTCTCCCTTATCTTCATCTTTGATCGCAGTGAGCAACCCTGCTTCCAGCAATGGATGTTCACATGCAGAAACACGAGATCCTGCCTTCTTGCTGAGGCTTCCATCTGTGTTCTGATTCAGTCCGCATCGTGTTTCCACACGCTGTCTCTAAACAATAGTCTTTATTGTCTCCACTTGCTGCTGAAGTTCTTGTCATGCCACTCATCTCGATTAGTGCAATGCCCTTTTCTCTGGCCTTCAGAAAAGCCCTCTTGCCCTGCTCATTTTGGGGCCCAGCTATATAAATCATTTTCCTAGCCTGTTGTTCTGACTATACCCATTATCTTTGAACCCCTTCAATGATTCCTTTTTCCTCTGGGACATCAAGCTTATTGTGACTCTCTTAACTTTCAAAGCCCTTCATGGCTTACTCCCAACTTGTCACTTTTTATTCACTATCAAAATATAAATGCCCAGCATCAGTCGGCCCCAGATGCCAGCTTCAATTGATCAATTTGTTAAATTTTCCAACAAGCATCTTTTGTGCTTTCTCTCTTGCTGCCCCTCAGGCTTGAGAAGAGCCTGCATGTGCATTCATAAAACCAACTGTTATCCTCCTTGGAATCCCTTATTAAGATTCTCCTTTGCCAAAAACTTGAAGACGGTTAGCTTACAGGCGCATGGAAAGCACCCCCTGGTATGATCTCGTTATTCCCTTATTCTTACTCATCTGTGGTCACTGGTCTTATATTTCCATGATATTACGCCAAGCCCTTGGGGAGAGGGGCTGGCTGGCTGGTTTGTGTTTCTGTAGCACTTAGTGCCCAGCGGTTCTAGACCACAATTTGGATTGCAAGGTGCTGTGGTAACACAAATGAGGGGAAAAAAAAAAAANAAAAAAAGAGTCAGTTTAAAGAAAAGCACAGACTCCTTTGAGGAGGCTACCTCTGAGAAGCAACCCAGCAAGCGGCGCAGAGTCATTTCTTTTAACATTTTGGATTTTAACATTTGCAAGAAACTTCCTGCTGGTTTCACTCAGTGCAGAAAGGGAAGACTAGACTGCCTGTTCTGGGTTGGACAGCCAAGCCCAGGGACAGCAGCACGGCAGACAAGTAACACACCGGTAAAGACCTTTACATATTCATGGCCATAAGCTAAACACAGACTGTATTTTGTAGAAACTCAGCTTTGGAAACGTTCACAGAGCCAGGTCGGTTACAGCAAACAGAACAGCAAACAGTTTAAGCTGGTTTGAGCTTCCAGTGTGTTAAAAGTTGCATACTTTCTTTCTTCAGTTTTCTCATTTAGTTTTTTTCAGACAGGGCTGGAATTGGTAATTATTTCAGGCTCAACAATGGAACAATGACAACCTGTTCTCTGCCTGCTGCTTTCAAGCACCCATCTGACTAGCAGAGCTGAATTGTTCGGTGTTTCTTTCCACCGCGATGCTGTTGAGCAAAGTTTTATTGCTAAATTTTTCAAAGGATAAAAGTAGGATAGCAAAAAAAAAAAAAAAAAGCAACTCAACCACACACTGCCCCGACTGTGTGCTTTCCAGGGGATAGTCCAGAACACTCCTGGCCTGCCTTCATTTTAAAGAGACAGCTGGGAGAAAAAGTACCCTACACGGTCTCCAAGATTTTAAAGTAGCTGCAGCAAGCCCTCTTATAATTAAACCACTCCCCGCCATTCACTTGCTTTCTAAGTTCACTGTAACCAAAATTGCAGTGTCCACAATGAAAGAATTTGGGAGCTTTATTCTCTTTCATTAAAGCTAGACTTTTGCTACATCAGTGATTCTCAAAAGGAGAATTGTTAGTGGTGGTTTGCCTTCTGACTCAAAAGCATAGCACCTATTTGTACTCCTGTATGCACCGCTCACTGGGATACACCCTGCTCGCAGGACAGTGTTTCTCCCGCTCTGGGCTGCCTTTCCAGAACATCCATCTCCAGGACTTGCCTACAATGAGACCTGTGCTTTGTAAGAGCTTTGCTGAGGAGAAGCAGGGTGCTAGATGTTTGCATTTAGCAGCAATTAGACCGGCAAAACAAAGGGAAAATGCACCGGTCACATGAAAAGCTTTGGTTTTGACTTAGATTAATTCAATTATGCTTAAGAAAAGTTAAGTTCCAAGGAGGAGAAACAAGTACATTTACATAGAGATTAGGTAATAAAAGGTCTGTTGCGCTGTAGTCTCATTGGATGTCATAGCTTGCACTCCAAGTCAGAATTACAAAATATCGCTTGTAAGGGGATAGAAGTGTCTTAAACTCCTTTTTTTTCATTTATTTTCTTCTCACCTTCACCAAAGAGCTTACCTCCTCTGCCCTGCAACTCCGAGTGCTACATGCATATAGAATCCTTATTGCTGTGCTTTTAAGCCACAATGCCCCGCAAGCTCCCCCTCCCTCTGCCTTGTATCCTATTTGAAGACCTTAATGAAAGGGCCTGGTTCCAGAATCACAGCAGCTTGTCTGCACAACCAAATTCCACCTCCTAATGAGTTCCTCTAAATCTGCCATCAGGTGACTTTATTGACTCTATGATCATAATGAGGTATCAGCTCACTTTCTGCAGTCTTGTTGGTTTCAAGCCTGAAGTTCTCCCCTGCTCCCGGACTTTAGCTGATATTTAATGATCAGGAATCACACAGGGTTTTAATGCCTGGAAGAAATGTCCCTGAAGTCCCAAAAGCCCCAGAACAGCAGTGTTGAAACTTTCCAGATCCATATGACTCTTTAATGGCACAGTCACACACAGGAAATCAGCCCATCAGTAGCTAATTGACATATCTGAAGTTTTAATTGCTTCCCTATTAGAGAAGATGCCACAGCATTCAAGTTGCCATTACAACAAACACAGTCTTTAATATGCAAGGATTTATCTGAAATACGCATCCCTCGGTTTCTCTAGTGAGCCTCCAAATTCTAGTTTGAAGCCAGGCATCTCCAACACTGATCCACTCTTTCATTGCAGGGTCAGTGGAAGATCATCCTAGGACACACTAACGGGTACAACTTGCTCAGGAAAAATTGCAACCTTTAAGGAGTGCTGTGCGGGCAGGCCAGACACACGTGGAGTCCCATTATCCTCAGGAGCCGAAGAGAAATTTCAGTCAGAGACAGCATCTTCCCATGTGGCTGTAAAGCATCAGGCACACTGTTGTTCCCCTCCATCTAATAAGGAGACAGAAGCAGGGAATAGGAAAGTGAAGAGGCCACCTGTCTCTGACTGCTTTGGTCAGGGTTTTTCTTGACCTTTCTCATCTACAGTATTTCAATTGTTTTCTTTTGCTCCTTATCTATTAAAAATGGATGGTGCTGTTTTGATTACATTTGAATTCTGCAGATTCCACTCAGTCTTGAACCCACTCAGAAGCTGAGCACCTCTCCTTCAGGATTTGGAAATGTTTATCTTCGCTTCCATTTTTTTCTCTCAACTTTTGGTCTTTGTTTTGCTCAAGATTCAAACTGGGGGTGTCCCAGTACCAGTACAACCTATGTTCTCAAGAGAATTCTCTTGCAAGCCGTGGAAGCAATCTCTGAAGTTTTGCAATATCCAATGTGGTTTTGCAGGTTGGGTTGAAACTTTCAGATAAACTCTCACCTTTTCTTACCTGTAGACTGAACAAAACCGAAGTTGAGGTTCAGATCTTCCCTCTGCTAATTTTGGTAAGAACTAAGAGCTATCAAGCATTCTTTTGGAAATTACGGGCACATAGCTAGGGAACCTAAACCTTTACATTTCTGCTTTAAACTCAAGGAGAGGTATTTTTACAATTCCATTTTCACTGATGCAGTGTTTTTCACTTTTGCCCCTCCAGACTTGTAGAGTTCTCATGCTGCTGGTGGGAATACTTATGCATGAGTGGGTGTGTAATGTACAGTGAGTGTAATCCTTTAGGTATGAGGTCAGGACCATGCCAAATAATATCTTCTCATAAACAGCACCTTTTAGCAGAACATCTGGAATCAGTATTGATGGTACTGCACTTTGCCCTGTTCAGTCATTACATTCGCTCCATACCACCGACAAAAGGAAGAGAAGATGATAGTACATGTGTCGCTTTTGGTTCCCAAATTTTATCCCACTACTTTAAAAAGCATTCATTTAGATACTGGTAACTCTGTGTACTATAGACATAGAACCATAGAATCATCTTGGTTGGAAGAGGTCTTTGAGATCTTCTAGTCCAACCATCAACCTAATTCTGATAAAATCTGTCACTTAACCATGTCCCGCAGCACTATGTCAACCCGTCTTTTAAGTACCTCCAGGGATGATGCCTCAACCCCTTCCCTGGGCAGCCCATTCCAAGGCTACAGAACCCGTTCCATGGAAAAATTGTTCCTAATATCCAGTCTGAGCCTCCCTTGGTGCAACTTGAGGCTGTTTCCTCTTGTCCCATCGCCTGTGACTTGAGAGAAGAGACTGACTCCTGCAACATTCACTGGCTCCTGTAGCTCTAACCACGATATACCTACAAAACTCATGAACATGAATGGGGCCAAAATGGCCAAGATGGAAGGACTCAAGGCTCCCATCAGCCATTGAAAAAGGGAATAGAAATGGAAGAGCACGTGAGAAGAAGTAAGATGAGACGGTCAGGAGTGAATTTAAATAAGGGAAACAAGTATCTCCAACTGATGTTTTCAAAAGTGACTCCCAAAATTAGGACTTGCCAAAAGAGATGGCCTTGCAGCCCACCTAACTCAGAGGACATGACCATAGGCACCTGAGTGCATACCCATGCAGTACACCCAGGTCAGCCACATGGGCACCTGAGTGCATACCCTTGCAGTACACCCAGGTCAGCCACATAGTAGGACTGGAGTCATGTAGGCAAGGCAAGAACTGGTGTCAGTCTGCTTCTGACACGAGTCCAGTATTCCCAGTGCCTGCAGCCCTGCATACCATCTCAGAGCTGTCTCCCTGCTGACTGGTGTCTATGCAGCAGACTGGCTGGGTAGACTCAGCATCTTTGCTGCACAGCACCACGTCTCAGACTAGTCCTGAATTCAGCCCTGAGGGGAGACCTTATCAATGCTGACAAGTACCTGAAGGGTGGGTTGAAGGAGGATGGAGCCGGACTCTTCTCAGTGGTTCCCAGTGACAGGATGAGGGGCAGCGGGCACAAGCTGGAACATGGGAATTTCCATTCGAATATGAAATAAAACTTTCCAGTGAGGGTGTCAGAGCCCTGGCAGAGGCTGCCCAGGGAGGGTGTGGAGTCCCCTTCTCTGGAGACCTTCAAGCCCCGCCTGGATGCAGCCCTGAGTGCTGTGCTCTGGGCAATCCTGCTTTAGCAGGGGAGTTGGGCTGGAGGATCTCTAGAGGTCCCTTCCAACTCTGACAATTCCCTGATTCTGTGGTATTCGTGATTTACTCTTTTAGTATTGTTTGGAGATGTCCCAGAGGTGGCTCCTTTTTCATTCACATGTGTTTTGTAGCTCTGGGTCAGGATGCTTCTGCTTCAAAACTTTTATAACTGGTGATATTTAAAGAGGGAAATTTAAAGGGGATGTATTTTCACTTTTGAGTCTCTGGTATCACATGTTTAGAAGACAGTTCAAACAGCTGGCGTTGGCTTCAGTCAGCCAATGCCCATAAGGGACAGATCAGTAAGTTGTCTGCTGCTGAAATTGATACCACTGTGGGTGGGTTAGAAACGATGTTCTTATCTGTTGAAAGTTTCTGAGATTTTTAAAAAGTTCTCACATCAAACTGAGGTGAAAAATCTCTGGTATTGAATTTGATCACTCAAAATGTTCCAAATGCAAAATTTTATACTGAAAAAAAAAAGCAGTTGTCTTAAAAACTGTCAAAATACAATATTTTGATATCCTGAAAACTTTTCCCAAAATTTGTCAAAATGAGAAATGTTCAGAACTGATCTTTTTCCATAAAACATTTGTTTTTGTGTTAAAGAATATGCATTTGCTCATGAAAAGTTTCCTAAATTCCTACTAGCCAGTACTTTTTTTAAGCTTACATGTTGAGGATGCTCAGGATGGTAATTAATGGAAAGAGACAGCTCATCCAGATGTAAGGTTTTTCCTGGCACCCTCACTGACTTTCTCCGTAAAAGCAAAAGTTGATAGGGTCTACATCTTTCTCTTGAATTTTTTGTATACCTTCAGCTCTTTTCCCATTTTCAAACAGAACTCCCAAGTTCAGACTTTTTCTCTCTTTTGTAAGACAGAAAGCATCGTGCAAACTTTAACTGTGCCAGCCCCTACATTTCAAGAAAGAACAAACCCTTAACTCTGGGAAGCTTAGTCGGGGCACAACATAGCTCCCATTGATGCAATTTACACCTTCTCCGATCTTCCCTTGGTTCTTTTTATCATCCTTTTTCAGTTCAGTCAAGTTGTGCAGGGAATCTTCCTGTTACCCGGGTTCCCAGGCTTTGAAGTCTTACTGTCCTCCAGTTCTTGGTTCTGCAGTACTCATCCTCAAACCTTTGCTGATCATACTTCTCTGTATGATACTTCCCTGGGGCTTCAGGCTACCTATTGATAGTTTCTCTTTCAGATCCTTTTCTCAGCTTCTGCTGTATTTCTCTCAAGCTTGAATTCATTCATGTCTAAGTTGCTCCAGCTCAAAAGATTTTAGAGGTGTAAGGAACTAGAACCTAATCTTTTTAAGGTAGGGTAGTCACGTAAAACGTAATACTCAAAGCATAAGGAAAGCAAATCATGGCAAAAATGACATTCCCTCCCACCTCCCCCTGAACAGAAGCAATATAGCTTTGCAGCATTGTCTAACTAAGGAGTGTGCATGAGAACCAGGCTTCCAGAGAACCGTAGGAACTCAGGCCAACAAATGACATTAGGCATGGGAAATCATGGGGAAGAGGAAGCACACTCTTCTGAAGTGTTAGCAACACCAACATTTCTTTCATGGTGATGCTAACAGACAAATAACCCTGGAGAAAGCGCACTGTGAGCGTAATGTGTAGCTCATGTTGGACTAACGCCCTAAAATATTCGCTTCCTATCCCCAGAATTGCACAAGGCGAGCACTGTGCTTATCTCCACTGCACCTTGGAGAAGTTTGCCAGGTTGCCAGTGCAAACAGCCGCGCAGGAAAAGCTAGGTGTACACAAGAAACTCTTGGTGTACATCCAAACAAAAGAAGGAATCCAGGGCGAAGAAGCATGAATGTTAATAATCTTGCCAGAGATCCTTCCTTCAAGGCTAATAGTTCAGTAACCTCCTTTGATGTACGACTTGAATATATCACAGCATCTGTATGCCTCCAGCACCTCCCCTAATGCACAACTGCAGCCAGAATTAATTAGTAAGCAGGAGCGGGAAAGGAGCAAATGACCCTGTATGATGCAGATCAGTGTTCTTACTGGTAATGCGGCGCTACCAATAATTTAAGCAGAATTTTAATAAAGCACACATACTGGCTGGTTCCCAGTAGCTAAGAGTCTGTGGTAGACTTCACGCCCTGTAGCCTGTAATTATTCATCTCTATGAACAACACAAACCAGAGATGCCTAAGGTACTGGACAAATCCCTTGACCAGCTCAGATTAGAGATGAATGGCCATTGGGTTCATTCTTCTATTTACCAGTCTGCTGCCTTTCTCCAAATCTAATTGTGTTTGCACTGAGGGATAACACTAGTGATCACATCAGCAACACAAGGAATTCAACTGAGTTTAACCTAAATGGTTTCGAGGGAGACATTTGATTCCTCTTGCACCTCTAGAATTAGTGAAAGCCGAAGTGTAACAGCTTTTGCCCACCCTCAGCTGCCAGATCTGTAACCACGAGCTGGGATCCGAAATCAAGACTCTTAGCTACTGGGAACACTGTTCTAGGGCTCTGTCACCCTCAAAGTGAAGAAGTTCCTCCTCATGTTTAGATGGAACTTCTTATGTTCAAGATTGTGCCCATTCCCTCTTGTCCTGTCACTGGGCACCACTGAAACAAGACTGGTCCCGTCCTCCTGACAACCACCCTTTAAGTATTAACAAGCATTGATCAGATCCCCCCTCAGCCTTCTCCAGACGAAAAAGGCCCAAGTCTCTCAGCCTTTCCTCATAAGAGAGATGCTCCAGGCCCCTCATCAGCTTTGCAGTCCTCTGCTGTGCCCTCTACAGCCGATAACACCAGCAGGAGGGATGCACATAACATCCCAACTGGACTTCATGGAGGGCTGTACTGTTGTTAACACCAGCAGCAGGAATGGTGACCTGCCGAGGCAGTGGGGGACAGCCTGCTCATTAGGAGAAAAGCGGATGGGCCACAACAGTCCACGTTGCCACTGCCCTGTGGGAAGGTGGCACTGAACTGTGGTGTTGTGATGGCTGCAGCCGTTCCCAAGCCAAACTGGCCACGCTGAGCAGAGCACGCACAGCCAGCTGCCTCGCTTGCCCGTTCTGAGCGGCACTGTGGCTGCCACGCAGGCAGGGCTGCTGTCACGCACAGCGGGCTCTCCAAAGCCAGCAGGGTGGCAGAGGGCTGCTGAGGAATCCTGACTTACCCACCTCTGCCTTCAGACCAGGGTTCAGCTCTAGGAAAGTCACCTCAACAACCTTCACCAGCTCTGAATGCACATGAAAAGGCATGAAGATCCTCTCTTCTACAAGTGTTGCTTGACAGCCTGAAACCACAGATTCCCACCCTGCTTTGAGCAAAGGACTTATTCATGTGTTTAAAATAATACCCCCCTCCCCAAGCAATATTTCCCTTTGCCCTATCATTCCCAGCTGCAGATTCCCACCCAGTCCCTGTTTTGAGTTACGCTTTAATAAATACACTTGCAATTGAAATCATCTTTCCTTTTTGTCCTCCCCGTGCTACAGATTCCCACACTGACCCCTCCTTCAAGCCACAATTAATATATAATTTACGTCTGAAATAAAAATCATCTCCTCCTCCTGCCTTACCCATTCCAGCTGCAGTTTCTCATTGCCATCCCGGCTTTGAGCCATGATTAATACATATGTTTAAAATAAAATAATAAAAAAGTAATCTCTACCCTCTGCTCCCCAGCTGAAGGCTCCCATTCCTATCTTATCCTCCATTTCCAGAACTCCCAGTGCTACCTCCCAGTCAACCAGGGAGCTCCCCCCTCACAGCAGCAGCGGCCTCTGAGGCACCTCCTCATGGATCACTTCCATCTCCTCCAAGGAACAAGTCCCACAGTGTGTGAGGTGGAGGTGGCCACAACCCCTCCTTATACCCCTCCCTTTGTGCTTTCAGCAGCAAAGGGAAAAACAAAGAAATGCAGTTGCTGAAACAGGGACCTGCTGGTGAGGGTCATGTCTGGGATGGTCTCTTCTCACCCCACGGAGGTTTGTCATGAAGCTCAATGACAGTGGGTTCAGTTCTGCCTCAGCAAAGGTTTCCAACAGAATAAACCCAAGCCTGAGTAACAGCATGACCTGGTGTAAGGTTTCTGGGTACCCCATGGCACTGGTTCCAAAGGCCCAATGATGATCACTGTGGAGCTGGCTGGGACAAGGATCCTGGGCAGTAATCTGTTCCGAACCTCTTCTCCCCACAGCGAAAACAGATAATCTACCAAAAGGCTTCCTGTACCCATTTATTTCCCCAGAAAGTTATCCACTGGTGAAGGTTTTCAAAGTGTACTGATGGAGTTGCACTCAAAAAGCCTTGTCTGCCTTTGTCCTTCTTCTTCAGTGAATGAAGCGTCAGTAGCCTTCAGTGGGAAGGGAAAGGGGCTACCACAGGTGTTGGCAGGAGGAGAGGACAGCCTGGAGTCCTTCACCACAAGTCTCAGAGGAGCAGCTGGCAGTGATGACAGAGACATGGACAATGGGTAGAGTGTGCCCTCAGCAAGTTTCTGATGACACCAAGCTCGGTGGCGTGGTCGACACTGGAGGGAAGGGATGCCATCCAGAGGCACCTGGACAGGCTTGAGAGGGGGGCTAGTGCAAATCACATGAAGTTCAACCAAGCCAAGTGCAGGGTCCTGCACCTGGGACGTGCCAATCCCAGGCACAAATACAGGTTGGGCAGAGAACGGCTGGAGAGCAGCCCTGAGGAGAAGAACTTGGGAGTGCTCATGGATGAGAAACTCAACATGAGCTGGCAGTGCGCGCTGGCAGCCCAGAAACCAACCCCAGCCTGGGCTGCATCAAAAGAAGCGTGACCAGCAGGTCGCAGGAGGTGATTCTCCTCCTCTACTCTGCTCTGGTGAGACCCCACCTGGAGTCCTGTGTCCAGCTCTGGAGCCCTCAACTATTCTATGACTCCTTGATTCCATGTTCCAGAGGTGACTATTCAGATGGGATCCAGGTTTGAAGTTGGTTTCCCAGTTGTTTTTGCATTTACCTTAATTGACACCTGAAACCCCTCACACTACTGCATCTTCAGATTTTTCTAAACCCTCTTCAGCAGCCATGAAAAAAAAGGGCTGAGCTGGATTTCCAGTGCCTCTGAATCATGGAGCAGAGATCAACTATCACAGAATCATAGAACGGTTAGAGTTGGAAAGGACCTCAAAGATCATTCAGTTCCCACTGGGCAGGGACACCTCCCACCAGGAGAAGGAGCAGGAAAGAAGAGTCCACACTGGCAGGGTCTCACCAGCAGGTATATTTCCCACCTGGTCCCTGCAAAATTTGGCTTGAAATTCTACTTGAAAGCAAGTACTGTATTTGGCCATGTCAATGTGCTGAGGACTGAGCAAACTGAGCTGGGTTCTGCCTTGGTGGAAGGTATGTTAATGACGGGAAGTGTTGGGGGCACAGGGGACCTGCAAATCTTCAAGGACTGAGAAATTGACTGTGGCTCCTACCGAGTGTCGCTACATCTCTAAGTTGGGTCCCCATTCACCTCCAGGGGAATTATCGCTTATCTTCAATATTTAAATTTGGCTTGTGTATGAAGTGAAGGGGGAGAAAAACCAAAACGAAGTTAAGATTTAATAGCTATTTTGCAGCTTTTTGAGGCATTAGTGAACACTTTGTGGATGATGGATTGTTCTGCAAATATGACTTTCCCAAGAAAATCAGTCCATTTTGCAGCTGTAATGAATGGTGATATATAGTAGTCCAAAGAGTGCTTGCCAGCCAGCTACCTTAAGACAAGATGCTAAGGGAATATTTTTCTTGATTAGATAATGGGTTGGTTGAAATTCCTTCAGCTTTACTGAAACAGAAGTTAGCAATTTCAGACATATCAGATGATGCATCAATTTTCTGTAAACAGAAGACTCTGCAACCCACTTTATTGAAAAGCCCTTTATACTGTGCTAGATTTAATCTCTCAATTTGAGAAGCAGCCCCATGAAATAAGATGTTTGCATGCAAAATCTCCCAGATTTCCAATGGAAATATAAAACAAAGAAGAGCATGTTCCCCTGGGGACTGCACCTATCTTGGATTAGATTTTCTCTGATGTTTTTGCATCATATTACCAATGGCTTCAGGGAAGTGAAACAGCAGTTTTCTTTCTTGAGAACAAAGGCTTGCAGAGTTAAAAAAAAAAGGTTAATATATTTAAAGTACTTTTGCCCACTGTTCTTTTTATTACTCTGAGAATTCTGGAGGAAAAAAAAAGGTTTCTTATTGTATTATTTTATCATCTGTGTTAATGAAATTTGCATTTAAGGCTACAGCCTGAGAATTCTGTAAAGGAAAATTATTTCTAAATGAGCATTTTCTGTTTCCTGTGGACAATGTTTTAACTACTGGTGGTGCTCCGATAACACAAAGCTGGCTTCATAACCCACTGGAATCATGAAAAGTATTACCTATTTTTTTTAAAATTCCATGGATTTTGGACAGGATTTACTGGCCACATGGACAATACACGTAAGCTCTGTAGAAAGTTTTAGAGTCCCGAGAGCAGAATTGTGTTCTCCTATCCTAGATCTCAGTTCTGAACAGCTTCCCCTCTTTTCGCGAGTAGTTTTCCCATTGCTAGCTATAATTTGTATATTAAACCAGTTGCCCGAGTGCTCAGTGCTCTGGGTTTCACCCACTGAATGCAATGGGGAGGCGTCACGGGAAGGAGCAGCACGGAGAGCACTCAGTGCTTCTGCTCATCTTTGGATTCACTTTTCTTTTGCTGTGCTATGTAGCAGATAGAGGTCATTATTAAATTAATAAATAATTTAAAAATCCTCACATATTGATAAATAATTGAAGAACATGGGCTTTGTCTACCCTGTTTGGACAATGCAAATTAATAAAGCCCTTTGCTAAGAGGTAAGTCTTTTAACCACAAATAACAATGAACTAGAGATGTTACAAGTTTCAGGTAGAAAGACTGATTTTGGTGTTCAAAGTACTCAGTGTTTTCCCAAGCGTGCTTTAATCCTACGGAGTGTTATAATGTTTTCAGATAAAAAAGGTATTTTTAACAGCTCATTCCTTTACTTCAAGCAGATATTAGCAAGCAGTGCTACAATTTAAAAAGAGATTAAATAGAAACCAGGAGAGTAGGTAGTCTGGGAATTTATATTCACCTTTTTTTAAACACCCAGTGAAACAGGGGAAGTGTAATCATCTGGAAAAGTGTCAGAAGGCAAACGAACACAGGAACACCCTTTCTGGAGCAAGCTCCAGATTGTGAAACTTGTGGCCTCAGAACGGTAAGAAAGCAAAGTAATGAGCAGTTCCGGGGAAAAAACAATTAAACTGGTCATTGCTATTAATGGCAAGAGCTTCTGGATTCCCAATGAAGAATATTTAAAATAAAACCAAGAATTTGGGAAGCATGTACCTACAATTCATCTGGTCAGAAACAAACAGCTAATTTTTCAATCTGAGTAAACAACCCGACACTTAGATTATTCTGCAGGTAACCTTAGAAATATTGTCTGCATCTTCTCTGCTGTCCTAGGAAACACTAGATTAATCTGTATAATAGTATACTAGCTGTAAAAAAAAACCACACTTTGACAGGTGAACATTGACTGAAGAGGCTTCACCATATTCCCTCAGGTTCTTCTGAATCAAACAAACCTGGTTGTAAACATATTGGTTAGCCCTCTGAGAAGGTGGCATGAAATACCTTCCTGGAAGTCATATGGAGTCTCCTTAATTTTCTTTAAAAAGATTAACAAAAGGCAGAGCGCGAATAAATCTTGTCTAAGCCTGAAGGAGATGATTTGGCAACAAAAAGAAGTCAGAAACTGAAGCATAATAGACTTGAAGGTAGCACTTGGCTTGGCACGGTGGAAGGTAGTTGCTGAGGTTACAGCTACATGTTTATTTCTTTTTGAATTTCACTGATCTGCTGTTAAGTTCTAGTCACCAAGACTGTTCTTGAGATGTGCCAATACTACCATTTCCACTCCCAGTTCCCAGACCTAACTGGGAGAGCAGAGAGGAGCAGGAGGGGGAAACAAACACTCACTCCCTCACTCTTAAGTTCTTTTCTAAGATAAGTTTCTTCAGACGTGCCACCTCATTTGCAGTTCAACAGGACACATCACCCCTCTCCTGCCTGGTTTGTTCCCTTCCTCCTTATGAAATATATAAACAGCAATCAGAACAACAGATTTACCAATTAGTTAAATGAAATCCCTCAACCAGCAGGTTGTGTAAGACAAAGTACGTCACAGCCCACTCGGTGAGATACCCTGTTAGTCAGAAAAAAAGAAAGGGGTGGGATGGGGGAAGAAGCAACCAGGCCACAACGCCATGGGTAAAACAGCAAGAGCTGCAATTCTATTGCCTGAAAGTTAAGGAGATTTAAATTTCACACCATCAAGGAATGCAGCCCAACCTACTGCAGAAAGTAAACGATGGAACAGAACGTCACAGGTCGGTGCTTCCTCTGCTCACGTTGCTGGAAAAAGACACCATCTGCTTAGACCTCTGGACAAGGAGAGAATTGCCAGCAGCATGTGCCAATCAAGAAATCGGGTAATTTTTTGGTCAGCTTCTCAATTAGTTGCCTGCAACCCGTGTGGGCAACTGTTTGAGTGAAAATTTTGTTGTTGTAAAGTAACTCAAGGAAGAAGGAGCAGAATTAAATTTCACGTCCGACATAAAATGCAACACCACCAGCAATGAGCGCAAAGGCACAAAAAGTATTTGTACAAAGCAATATCTAAATGTAGCCATCCTGTTGCTGTGCAGACATTTCCAGGTTTATACCCAGAAAGTTCCTGCAACCAGTCAGTAATAAAGATCTTTGTGATGTTTTCCCAAATGGTTAAAATGAAACTCTACCTGCTTCTTATAAAATCCTTCTGAAGAACATCTAACATTTAATTCATGAGCAGCATAGCTCTGCTCTGCATTAGTTGTCCCCCATTTTGCCAGAAATACATTTATATTTCAATGTTCATACATGAAAATGTGTGGATAGCTGCAAAATCTGTCTGTGTATGTGTGTACGTATCTAATAAATATGTGATAAACTGATATGTATTTATTATAACAAACTCTGTATGTAATGCAACACTGCAACCTTTATCCATCGTGATATCAAAAAAAAATCTATCCAGAAAGAACTGGAGTCTTAGAATCATAGAATCATAGAATGTTTAAAGTTGGAAGGGACCTCAAAGATCATCGAGTTCCAACCCCACTGCCCTGGGCAGGGACACCCCCACCACAACAGGTTGCTCCAAGCCCCATCCAGCCTGGCCTTGAACCCCTCCAGGGATCGGGCAGCCACAGCTTCTCTGGGCAACCTGTTCCAGTGCCTCACCACCCTCACAGCAAAGAGGGTGCTTCCTAATATCTCACCTAAATCTCCCCTCTTCCAACTTAAAACNTGTCTTCATTTTGCCCTTGCTAACACCAGACCATTGAGGGGATTTCCCCTCAGTTGACCTGGGGCCTCAGCTTTGCACTACTGGTCCTTCCTTCAGAGTCCGTGAAGAAAAATACATACTTGTAGCACATCCTTCATCTCTTCTTAAGGTGGACCCCCTACACAGACCTGATGAATCCCTCCTTGGAGGAGCCTGTTTCTCTCTAAGTTACGTGGAGACCTCAGATAAGGACTCTAGAAGTCCTAGAAGCTCCAGTAGTCATGGTAGCACCTAAGAAGGATGTGACAAAGCCTCCATGGTCATGTTAGTGGAGATCTGACATTCCACAAAGGAAAACCAAACAAACCAGAGCCGGGTAATAAACATTCAAACTTGTACAAAGTTGCTAAGCCCTACTGAAACTCACTGTCCCAAACTGGTGGAGGCCTTTGATTAAGTGGGTTTTTTTATCCCAGTCCTCCTTTCCTCATCTGTAAAATGGAGATACCAGAACTGTTGCAGCTCTTCTTTCAAATATCAGTCTCAACGTTTGTAAAAATATTCATCCAACTTTTGCTCCTGTAACAGCTCACAAGTGAACCCACAGTGAAATGAACAACTCTGTACTCACTGCAGGGCCTGATGATACACATTAAATAAGGCCCAGGGCTCTGTGATACCTGGGGGAATAAAAATCAATAATGGATGCTTCTTTGAATTCTAAGGCATCACAGAGGAACGAGACTAGCAGAAGACTAGAGTAACGGGAAGGCAAACTGACCTCTTAAATTCCGGTATTAAATGTAGTGCACCCACACATCCCATATTTATGTGTATACCCATTCACATACACTTTTCTGTCGTCTTCTACAATATGTCATGGCTTTTAGAATGCAGACCAAGTAGGAAGAGCTTGAGAAGAATTATATCTAAGACAGTCCTTGGCTGAACACCAGTCTACAAGGAAATACAGGAAAAAAGCTCTATTTATATTGCCTCACCTCCTCCTGATTTTTAAAAATAAGCTGATCACTACCAAGAACAAAATACCACCAATATCCATCTCTCTAAATTCGGGCTGGCAGAAGGTCATTGGAACTGGTCTTCTTACTGGGTTTTCAGCAGTGGTATGGGCATATACTCCTGTCTGGGGGGCTGTTTACCTCCAGCACCCAGCACACTCCTGTGCTGCAGGACACAGTAAAGACATGCACTGAAGCAGCACAGCTCTGCTTTAGAATTAGAAAACCACAGAAAGCCAGTGCAAAAATCTGGACTGATAGGATCAAAATTTTCATACGTGTTGGTATGCACTCTCCTTCCCTTCTCCCTGAATCATCTTCTCTTAAGTTCAAGCTCGGGATAACGCTGATTTGTGTGCTTAACTCTGGGTATCCTTATCTTAGGCCTGTTGGAACGAAGACGTTCTGCTGCAGCGGAATTTCATCTCTGCTGCAAGGAGCACGAATCTCACTTCAAACTTGGTGTGACCCTCTGAGGCACTCTGCAGTGCATACCATCAGGTCCCACTAGGTTATCTGCAGCTCCTCTGTGCTGCTTCTCCCTTCAAATCATATACCATAAGATAAAAATGAATTAAGCATGTTAAAAGAGCACACTGTTAAGTTGAAGGGACACAAAAGTACGAGATCATGGGGGATTTTTGAAAGGATGACTGAAAGAGAACTCTTTCCAAGCATCTGGTTGCTATGATAAAAATCAAGTTCTCCCTGTTTGTTTGCTGTGGATATGCTCTCATCTCAGGTGGCTTAAGAAATCATCTCCTGTAATTAGGTTAGAAAAACACTCAAATTTGGAGGCTTTGGAAGCACAGCTTGGATTTTCAGTGGAGTATGGTTGGAAAACATAGAGGCAATATCCCACTTACGAAGATGCTCAGAGGGCTGGAGCACCTCTGCTGTGAGGACAGGCTGAGAGAGCTGGGGCTGTTCAGCCTGGAAAAGAGAAGGCTCCAGGGAGACCTTGGAGCAGCCTTCCAGGATCTGAAGGGAGCTCCAGGAGAGCTGGAGAGGGACTCTTTGTCAAGAAGTGTAGTGATAGGACAAGGGGTAACGGTTTTAAGTTGGAAGAGTGGAGATTTAGATGAGAAATTAGGAAGCACCCTCTTTGCTGTGAGGGTGGTGAGGCACTGGAACAGGTTGCCCAGAGAAGCTGTGGCTGCCCGATCCCTGGAGGGGTTCAAGGCCAGGCTGGATGGGGCTTGGAGCAACCTGGTGTGGTGGGGGGTGTCCCTGCCGAGGGCAGGGGGGGTGGCACTGGATGATCTTTGAGGGTCCCTTCCAACTCTAACCATTCTATGATTCTGTGATTTATTATCTGGCGACGTGAAGGTGTCTTAAAACAGCAATGCTGGAAAGGCAGCATGGGACCTCAGAAGCTGCACGCACCCGGGCACTGCAGCCCTGCTTCCTAATTATCAGGATGTTTTCTTTGGGGACAGCCTTTGGGCTACCTCTCTCATGTCCCTTCTATCCACACAGCCTGTATTTCTAACTCACTCACAACTTTCCTGAAGTCCACTGCAACCAAGTATCACAGGGTTATTAACAGGACTTGACTCAATGGACAATAGTCAACAAAACCGAAGACCTCCAGAGGTGGACCTCCAGTTTGGCCAGCCAACTCCCACTGCCTTCATTAGGATTTCATGGTACAAGAATTGTTTTTTTCAAGGCTGAGCACCTTGAGTAGTAAGATCCTCCAGTTTATACCTGAAAATGCAGAAGGTGCTGACATTGGTACTTTCACCAGGGTGGCTGACCCCTTTGTAAGCTGGAAGCCGTGCTTGGCTTGCTGGCCATAGCTGCCTCTACATGTGTGGTAAAAGACAACATACTGCCGGGCTGCTTTTTCCAGCAGCTGTTCATCTCCTCCAAGGTCCCAGCAGAAATGTGCTACAGAAAACACCCTGTCCATCCTCTGTTTAAGACCACGTTATTCTAGGATATTACAAAAGCCTCAGAGACAATGAAGCTAAGAAACATCTTGGATATTAAGATCATAGTATGTCCAACTCTGCATGAGTACATTTTGCTGGTTCCTACCACCCAAATTCAAATGCTGATGGATGCAATCACCTACACAGAAGGATTTTACAAATGAAGAGCATGGTAGAATGCACAGAGAGAAATTTTGGTTGTCTTTAAAAAACACATAGAAGTAGCCCACCAAGCAATGTAAAAGGCAGAGTTGGATGTTGTGTTGTGCAAGAAAGGTTCTAACAGGCACTGTTCAACAGTCTGCCAGGTACGTCCCATCTGAAAGTAATGCTAATTTTCCATACCTATCTTAGGATATGTGTACTTTGCATGAATGTCAAATAACCCCTCAGCCTCGCCATGACTGGGCTTTCTCTATACTAGAAAAGCCCCATATGTGGCTTTGTAGTCACCTCTAGTAAGAGATACGAAGCACTGGCTCCCTAGTTTAGCCAAATGTAAAATATAAGTATAATTGCACTTTAAAGAAATGCCGTTTTCAGCCACATAAACTGAGATCATCTACGATGACCAGATTCTGTTGCATCTGGAAAAAGATTAATTCTCTGACACCAAACCCCAACTTCTTGTTTTGTTGAACTTATAACTGTTTAAAGATTCTTTCTAGTATAAACTCGAGATTGGTATATGAGTACTGCGGATTACTGTGCAAAGTCCCAGCTGGAGCAAGTGTCTGCATGTGTTGTGTAACTGACTCACACAGGAAGAAAAGGAGAACCTGGTAAAATACTTCATTCATTTATAAAATATGAGCTAAATTCTTGTCTGTACCAGTGAGTAGCTCTGAATTCAATACAGCCACACAGGTATAACTGGAAGGAGAATTTGGTCACTTGTAGAAACAACAAACCCAGAAAGATTCTATTTGATTTATTATTTCTTAGCAACATACAACATCAAGAAACGCTGGGTGTTTTTATAACTACAGATCTTATTGCCATTGACTTTAAAGAACAAAAAATGTAGGAAGCAAGAAAAAGAGCAGAGCCTGCCTATAAAAAAATGAATAAAGGTAGGTGCTTTCCCTTTTAAATAATTTCCACTTTTAACAATATCCACTTGATTAGACAGAAAAAAAGATTGGAAGAAAACTACCAACAAAGGATCAAAGCAGTCAAAATTAAAAAGACATTTCTGTCCTATTTAGAGTCCTATGATGCGCCAGGTATAAACCAACACAATTGCATTGAGATGAAACAATCTGGACAAATCTCTTTTAAATGGGCAGTACTGTGAAGTAGGACACAGGCAGTAGCAATAAAGTTCATTACAGTGATGATTTTTAGATCCCTAATATACAGCCAGCTTGTGATCCATGAAACAGTTTAAACAGCCTGTGACCGGGCTGAGATGTTCTCGGTCAGGATGTAAACTCTATGCAAGCTGTAGTACTTACTAACAGCTGAGACTAAATATCAAGAACTCCTGAAGGTGCAAGGCAGCAAGAAAAAAGCTAAATTCTCATTTTTTGTTCTTTCCGATACATGTTTTGATGGGGTCCTTCAAAGGGTGCTAGTGCTGAAGAGTGCCCCTCGTATGAATCTGTTCTGTCAGGCACCATTTAACTGCTACTGCCTGTGCTCCAGGCTCCAGAGATAATTTTAAAGTTATGAAGTATCTCAACTGCTGATTCCCTCCATATGAAAGTAGGCTCCTTAAGTGATACTCCTGTGTGAGAGTCTAATTCAATTAAAATAAGTTCTGAACTATACATGCACATACATGCCCATGCATGCACATGCACACCCCTAGACACACATACAGAATCACAGAATCATAGAATTGTCTAGTTTGGAAGGGACCTTTCAGATCATCTAGTCCAACTATCAACCTAACCTAGATAAAAACCACCACTAAACCATGTCACTAAGCTCTACGTCAACTGAGCTTTTGAATCCCTCCAGGGATGGTGCCTCAACCCCTTCCCAGGGCAGCCCATTCCAAGGCTTGATAACCCTTTCCGTGTTGTAATTGTTCCTGATATCCAATCTGAATCTCCCCTGGGGCAACTTGAGGACATTTCCCCTTGTCCCATCGCCTGTGACCATCCCCCCACCCTGTCCTCGGTCTACACCCTCCTTTCAGGGAGTTGCAGAGAGCGAGAAGGTCTCCCCTCAGCCTCCTCTTCTCTAGGCTGAACACCCCCAGCTCCCTCAGCCTCTCCTCAGAGGGGTTACTCTCCAGACCCCTCACCAGCTCCATTGCCCTTCTCTGGACCTGCTCCGCCCCTTGATGTCTTTTTTGTGGGAAGGGGCCCAAAACTGGACCCAGCACTGGAGGCGGGGCCTCACCAGTGCCCAGGACAGAGGGACGGTCACCTCCCGAGTCCTATTGACCACGCTGTTCCTGATCCAGGCCAGGATGCTGGTGGCCACCTTGGCTCCCTGGGCACACTGCTGGCTCATACGTGTACAAACACACACACACACACACCCTCTGCAAGTACTTATACCAGATCTGAATTTGTACAGGATTTTCAGCCATGAAGAAGACACTCATGCAGCATCCAAAACATTTCATTATTTTCCATAGCGATAGCAGCACAATGTTTCCAAGTATGAGGTGACACCACAGATACTACAGACTACTTGGCATGGGAAAAATTTGGGGTTTCCTTCAAAGCAAACAGAAAATATTTCAGGAAATGCATATACAGGTAAGAGCATACTCACAAAATACTCTGTTGTCCATTCAGTTCTTATTTGTCTGTTTTAAATCTGATACTAATTTAGCAATTCTTTCAGATATTTCACTTCTCAGTTCACTAGCCAAAATTAACATCCTCGTAAGCCAATACTCCAGCCATCCCCATGCCTACAGTGAGCATCACATCATCCAGATGTTCCCTGCCAAGAGCAGGCGTAATATGTGTGGAATAGGGGTACAGGCTGCATTTATCTTAATTTAATAATTAGTCTCCTGGATGACAGTGGCCACATCTCAAATATTAATAGCCTCCATTGTGTGATCCCCAGGATCAATCACAGCTGTTCCATAATGAATCTCATAAAAATATTCAATCAGTGCTGGAGAGGGCCTTTGAGATCCCTGGAATGATTTTCAGATGTTTGCAGAGTACTCTGAGGTAGGCGGCAGCTCACACAAGGGAAGCTCTACCAGGTGTTTGCAGTTTCATGCCTGCTGCATAAGTAATGTAACCCATAAAAAGGAGGTTTACTTTTTTTTTTCCCCTCCCTCAGAGAACCTCAGCTAGGGGAAGCAGAACAAGTAAGAAGATGATAAAGAGGCACTTTTGGAAACAGAAATTTTGACCAATGGGGGTGAAATTACCCTTAGTATTATAGGATTTGATAAGAAAAGGCTAAAATATGTATTTTTTTGTTGGGGAAGACTTTAGGTGTTTTAGAGATACAAGAATGTATGAATACAGAGTCCGAATGTTGAAACACAGAACATGTCCAACTGTGACTGAAATATTCAGTCTTTCACCAAATTTTGTGGACTATTTTCTCTCCTCTCGTGCAGACAATATCTTAAATATAAATAAATAAATACATCTAAGCATCCATCCTGCTGGCCTTGGTGTCTCAAGCTATGCATCATATTACTGTTTTCCCGTTAAATGCTTCCCTTTACTGAAATGCAGGGTACAAAACCCTAAATACTCGATCCGTACCCCTGAGGCAACTGTCTGAGGTTTCAAGACAGGAATCAGGGATATGTGTTGGTCCCCTATACTGCTATACCTACTAAAGTAGCTTTTAAGGCGCAACAGAGCAAGGATCCAGAGAGTTTCAGAATTGGTTTCAACAATGTTCCCTTCCAGAACTTTGGACTCTCTTGAAAGGAAGCCACCTCACAGGCCTGTGCTCCACTCTCACGTTACAGATTGCTTTTAGGCCATACGGCATCACACTTTTCCTTTATACAAGTTTTCTTTTCCCTAAATGCTATTTTTCCTGGGATTATCCCATGGGTCTGAAATGGAATTTTACCTTCTTGCCTTGGTATCTTTGTGTTACTGTAGGGGTAGGATCCATTCAATCTGTCCGTTCAGACACTGAACCAGTGTAACTTAGATACCAGTAAGATCCCATTCCTTGTAGCTGCAAAATAAGGCCATCACGGAGCAGCCCTTTCTCATGTGAAAGCTGCCTATGAGTAGTCCCGTTACCCACTATGGAAAAAAACCAAAACCCTAACCCACCAAAACCAGAAGGGTTAAACGAGGGAAATCTCATGAGAGAAAACTGTCTTGTTAAAAGTTTCCATTGGCAAACCAAGACACCTCATGAACAACTTTCTGTGGAAAGCTGAAAATATCTATTTCCAGAGACAGGTGAGGATGTAAAACTGGAAGGAAAAAGTTAAGCAACAGTCTTTGAGCCTCAAAAGTACTGCTGGGCAGTGGACACCTTTGTTGCATCTAAATGTGCGCGTCTCCAGCTAAATGTGGAGGCTTCGGCGGAGTAGCTGTGGCAGAGGGCAGTCAGGCCATCAGTCGGACACACTCCTTTGATTCCCTGCCCAGTTCCAGTATAGCCTCCAGCAGCCTTAATTTGTGGCAGCTGGACACGGTCAACAAGGCACCATATGGCAGCTGTGAGAAGCCAAGTGGGGCCATCGCCTTCCCCTGCCCTGGGATACCCTTTGCAGTGGTGGGAGGGAAGCTCCGGCCCCACGGGGATGGTTCCCAAGCCCTCTGTAATTCCAGCCTCAGGTCCTGCAAGGTGCCTTAAGTGGATGGCAAAAAACTTAGTGCTAATCCACCTTCAAATGTCTGTCCAGGCACATCCTTCAATATCACAGAATCACAGAATTTTCATGGTGTGAAGGGACCTCCAAAATCATTGTGTCCAACCATACACACACCAAAAAAAATCCCACCTCAAAAAAAATCCCAACAACAACATCAACAACAAAAAAACCCACAAAATAAAAAAAAAAAACCCCATCCAAGAACCTCAGCCACTAGAGCATGCCCTAAAGTGCCACATCTACACATTTCTTAAATGCCTCCAGGGATGGTGACTCCACCACCTCCCTGGGCAGGTCCTTCCAGGGCCTGACCACTCTCTCTGTCAAGTCATTCTTCTTAATATCTAATCTGACCCTCCCCTGCTGCAACTTCAGACCACTTCCTCTGGTCCTGCCATGATTCCCTTGGGAGAAGAGGCCAACACCCACCTCTCTACACCCTCGATGCAGGGAGTTAGAGGGGGCAAGGAGGTCTCCCCTCAGCCTCCTCTTCTCCAAACTCAACATGCCCAGTTCCCTCAGCCTCTCCTCACAGGACTTGTTCTCCAGACTCCTCACCAGCTTGGTGGCTCTCCTCTGGACACGCTCCAGCACCTCAATGTCCTTCTTGTAGTGAGGGGCTCAGAACTGAACACAGCCCTCGAGGGGATCAGTCCCTCCTCCTGCTGGCCACGCTGTTCCTGATCCAGGCCAGGATGCTGTTGGCCTTCTTGGTTGCCTGGGCACACTGCTGGCTCATGTTCAGCTGATTGTCCACCAACACCCCCAGAGAGACTACGGCCCCAGCCTCCTCCAGAGTAATCTTTCATGGAGTTAAACGTTCTTACAATTACAGCAGAAGTGAGACCTTCACACCAAGGCCACCATTTCTGCACCGCTGTGATAGCAGCCATTGGGATGCCCTCCTGTGGCATGCCTTGCGTAACAGCAGGTCTCAGGGGTCACAGCTTGGACAAAGTACTGCAGGTTTGAGAGCTAAAGGTTTCAAAGGCATCTGGTTTCAATAAAACTGGAAACTGGGCCAAGTCTGGTCTGCACAAGTCTCTCCCAGGCACAGCACTGACATCTTATCTCGGCAGCATCTTAGCTTTTCCATACCCTTGCATTAAAAGTCAAATCGTATTTATGTGCATACACTTAGAGATGATGTGGCAATCTTCTTAAAAGAGGTTAGTGTAACATTTTCATAGATGAGCCAGTAAGAATACTAAAATTATAAATGACAGGGAACAATAAATCACAATATGACACTCCAAACATCCTTTATGCTCTTTTGTTAATATTGCAGGACCCAGAGGTGGTAGTGTTTGCTTTTTTTAAATACACATGTAACCTAAGACAAGAGCAGTAAAAGAAAGAAAAAGGAGAAATGTCCATCTGAATTTCACATGCGAAAACAAGTTTTTCTATATAGTTTTGTCTAAAAAACCACGTCATTTTACCTTTCCAAAAAGTTCAGACAGAAAACCAACTGTATTTGTGGCTTCAGACATACTCAGCAAAGTTCTGGATTAGCTTTAGCACTAGGCGATTCAAGATTCAAACCCCATCACCTCTTTCACAAAGCCAATTCACAAACCTTCAACTGTATAATGAATTCATGCCGTTTCACGTATGCAGAACTCAAGAAATACAAGTTTAATAAATTCTTGTATTCAGTGACTGGATCAGAACATGTGTCTTCTCTTGAGGATTATAAAAGAGGTTAGGAGGTAGATGCTCAGACTGAACATGAAACTCAACAGCTCTTTCCTTCCATTTCTTGTCATGTTCCTCAAAGGTCATTTTGATCCTGAGCATGATGAGCCAAATTAACTTCAAAAAAATAAAACATAAAAAAAATTGTTCAGCTCAATCCTTTTCAGGGTTCACTAGCGTTTAAAATCTCATTCATTTTTTTGAACTTGGAATGAAAAAAATAATTTGGATCTATTATGGCTTGCCCACATTTTGCTGAATGAAAAAATCCACTATCAGATATTAGACAGACAGCGTGACTTGTAGGCAAGGGGAGAGACCCCTTACTTCACCAGGTTTACACCTGCACTTTTGATCTCAATAAAGCAGGTAGTTCCCTCTCAGAAGACCTTGCTGGCTTTTGGGAGATTTTCTTTGCAGTGTTTGCCCCACTGTTGCCCCACAGAGCAATGACCAGGGCTCCTCACAGGCAGGGAAAGATCTCCTGTTAGCTCTCAAGATCTTTTGGTGAGCACCTTTGCTTTCACAGAGCCTGGCGCTCATTTTGGATAAGATGGGTGACAATGTGGAATAGAAAATATATTTGGTGCCAAAGATACTATGCCACTGAAAAGCAGCTGAATCCCTGCCTTTACTAGTTGTCAGTCATCCAGAACTTGCGATCTGAAGCTGCAAGGGCAGCTGCTAAGCTGCAGGGACATGAAATTTTGGATATTACTCAGCACCAAGAGCTACACAAACAAAAACTGAGATCAACCGGTGTGCACCATGCTCGTCTCCCAAAACTGACACAGTCATTGACCCTTGCTTCACTCCTCTCTCCTGACACCACAAACCCATCAGACAGGCATGGGGTTACTGGGCATCCCTCTTGCTTCCAACCCCTCGCCAAGTGGACAGGGAGAGGCTGTGACCATCCAGCACTGGGCAAGAGGTGGTGGGATCAGGGAAAAAAGTTCTGGTAGTAAAACAATGTTGGGCAAGGATGGGCTTGCCTTGGTAGCACAATGAAAGACTTACTGACTATTACTGTAATGAGATTTTGATGACAGATTAGTTTGGTGCTGTTGAACTGCAGGCACCATCTGCCTCTCTGTGTCTCCCCTGCTTTTCATGGTATTCCTTCTCAAGGTTTCCCTTTTGGAGATGGAGAGAGGATGGGACAGAGGCACAGGAGGAAGGCAGCCTGCCACATCCCCCCTTCGTTAGCAGCAATGTCATCAGGGGAGGATGTGGGGGCAGGAACTCGAGGATGTGGCAGGACTGAGCTGCAGTGATCAGTCATGCCCAGGGTATACCTAGATCATAACAGAAAAGTCACCCAGGTCCTCTTCAGTACTGGCTCTAGGACTGACGAAGGGAAGGGCTGTTGCTCTTTGGGAACTCTGCTGAATTAGCCCAGCCAATGCGCCATCCACCAGGAACAGCATAGGCCATACCAAGGACCAGACACTGCTGTGATTTCTATTGGTGCAAACCAATAACTTGGACTTATGCAAAGCATTTGACACTGTCCCGCATGACATCCTGGTCTCCAAATTCAAAAGTCATGGATTTAATGGATGGACCACTCAGTGCATAAGGAACTGGCTGGATGGCTGCACTCAAAGGGTTGCAGTCAATGGCTCAATGTCCAAGGGGTGGCCGGTGATGAGTGGTGTTCCTCAGGGGCTGGAACTGGGACCAGTCTTATTTAACACCTTTGTCGGAGACATGGACAGTGGGACTGAGTGCACCCTCAGCAAGTTTGCTGATGACACCAAGCTCCATGACACTGTCGACACGCTGGAGGGAAGGGATGCCATCCAGAGGAACCTGGACAGGCTTGAGAGGTGGGCTACTGCAAATGGCATGGAGTTCAACCAAGCCAAGTGCAGGGTCCTGCACCTGGGACGTGGCAACCCCAGGTTGGGTGGAGAATGGCTGGAGAGCAGCCCTAAGGAGAAGGACTTGGGAGTGCTCCTGGATGAGAAACTCCACATGAGCCAGCAGTGAGCGCTGGCAGCCCAGAAACCAACCCCATCCTGGGCTGCATCAAAAAAAGCGTGACCAGCAGGTCATGGGAGGTGACCTGTGTCCAGCTCTGGAGTCCTCAACACAGAAAGGACATGGACCTGTTGGAACGGGTCCATCAGAGGGCCACCAGATCAGAGAGTTGGAGCACCTCTCCTACGAAGACAGGCTGAGAGAGCTGGGGCTGTTCAGCCTGGAGAAGAGAAGGTTCCAGGGAGACCTTGGAGCAGCCTTCCAGGATCTGAAGGGAGCTCCAGGAGAGCTGGAGAGGGACTCTTGATCAGGGAGTGGAGTGATAGGACAAGGGGTAACGGTTTTGAATTGGAAGAGGGGAGATTTAGATGAGATCTTAGGAAGAAATTCTTTGCTGTGAGGGTGGTGAGGCACTGGAACAGGCTGCCCAGAGAAGCTGTGGCTGCCCCATCCCTGGAGGGGTTCAAGGCCAGGCTGGATGGGGCTTGGAGCAACCTGGTTTGGTGGGAGGTGTCCCTCCTCATGGCAGGGCAGTTGGCACTGGATGATCTTTGAGGTCCCTTCCAACTCCAACCATTCTATGATTCTATGAAACTAGAGCCACGTACTTTGGCAGTACTTTGAATTGACAGCAGTGGACCTTAGGTCAGCATGAGACCCTCAGGTCTGAAAAAGGTAGAAAGGGAAAAAAATGCAGAGAGCGGCATGTGACGGCAGAATGGAGTGTGTCCAAACAAAAATAGGTAACAAAAGGATAAAATGCACCAGGATAATTTATCAGCAATTCTACAAATACGGAAGTGGAAATGGTTAAATTAAATTATATTTTAGTGCTCTTTCTGGTCTGCTTGAGTATCATGAATATTATAATCAAGAGATTGATAATTTGGATATCTTAGCAGAACAGAAGGACGCAGTCCCCAAAAAGAGTTTGATTGTATCAGCGTGGAAATCCCACTAACGGGAAATTTCAAAGATCTCCAGACAGATCCTTAACTGCTTCTGTGGCAGCCCTTCCTCCAGATTATGTTTTGTTATTTCATTTTTTAAAAAGTATCTCCGCTAATAATTAACAAAGGACTTGTATCTGAGGAAACAATCTCATTTGCCTGTTAGGTAGGAGGAGATCAAAACTTCGTACAGTGACAATCCCAGGGGACAGCGAGTGGCAGCTTCGCGGCTCCTCAGTGTCTCATCAAGCTAATTCACAGTGTCACAGGCAGCAGGAGCCCACAGGTGCTCAACGAAACCTCTTCTGGGGCTTTGTGACCAGCCCCATCCCCAACACATTTTTCTTGAACAACCTTGCCAACGAATGGAGTTTACCAAGGTGGTATTTCAAACGACTGCTGTTTGACTAAACCGGGCAATTAATAAAACAGCTCCCTCACCGATGGAAATGACTAAAAGCAGAGATACTGGTAGTTTTTTCTGTTTGTCTTACACTAGAGAATTTACTGTTCTGGCAGAGGGAGGTTTCTTATTGCTGCTGTGAAAGGTAGCATGCACAGGAAGATTTTCAGACTTTCATCCCTATGTGCTAGTAATTATATCGCTACTGAGACAGAATATAGTGAGGAGGGGGAAAAAACACTAAGTCCTATAAAAAAAAAAACCCAAACTTTTTTTTCCAAGCCACAAATGGCAGCTCAGCTTTCCTTTTAATAAGCACTCTGAGTTGAATTGCCAGTGCTGCTGTTGCAAATTTCTGCCAAATTTCTTGTGCAAATTTTACTCAATTTTTAGTCTACCAAAATCATATTCACCTCAGTTGGAGTTTTATTGGCATTGGAAGTGAACAAAAAACCTGAGCAAGGGCTTTGGAATGTGGTTGAGATATTATATGTCTTTGCATGTGTGTTTATTCCTTTTTAAACATGATTATTTATACCCTCTGGAAGAAAGAGGGAAAGAAAAAAAAAAAAAAAGGAAAAAAAAAAAAGAGGGGATGTAATATAGGTTAGTTTAACAAAACAACAATGATTTGCATTGCTGCTGACAACTATCTTCACTCTCCAGTGCTGAGGAGTGCCAGATGGCGAATTTGGAACGGTTAGCAGCAGAAAATGCGACCATCCCAAGTTCAGGGAGTCTCTGAAAGGAGGATTTGGAAACTGGAACTCCACATAAGGATACAATCCAGAAGCAGATCTCATTTTATTGAAGAGGTGGCTGCGAGTAGCCTGCAGTGCATTAGAAGTGCTTTAAGGTCTCTGTTCTATTATTTGTCTCCATTCAGCTTCTGAAAAGGAGGAGGTTAAATCTCTTCTGAATGCATATATATAGAAGGTTTTGAAGAAGACAGTGACAACACAGGAGTCAGCTTAATAAATAGGAACATGTACCACTGCAAGCAGGAACCTGAACCAGAGTTCAAATTCAATGTTTTTAGGAAAGACTCAGTGAGTATATTGGTTATATATGCTGCCAAAACAAGCATTTTCCCCTGACTGATGCTATAGGCTGGGATTTTACACCTACACATTGTAATGGGAAGGAGTGGTCCCACATCTGGCCAGTGGGAGCAGGGTTAGAGTCCTCAGCTGGGACAGCTATGTCAGGGAGGCAACGTGTGAGCCTGACCAGAGAGTCAGATCCTTGTGTCTTTCTCTTTCAACAGACTAGACGCTGATAGAAGACAAAAGCTTGTCTTCACGTCTCACAGTTCTGGATACCTAGCTAGTCATCTGGAAGCCCTGTATTCCCCCTAACACTGAGAGGCAGGTATATGAACTGGGTGTCTAAGACACACAGACTAAATCCCACCTTTTAGGGTACAAGTTTTTCTTGACTATGCAGAGTGCCTTAAGGTGAGATGTGAATGCCCAAATAGACACATCACATCATAATAAGCACCCTAAGGTGTCCCACCTGGCCTCTTACCGCCTCCTCAGAAGGGCACAAACATAGAATCATAGAATCATTGAATCATTCAGGTTGGAATAGACCCTTGGGATCACTGAGTCCAACCATCAGCCCCACTCGACAAAGTTCTCCCCTACACCATATCCCCCAACATCACATCTCAACGACCCTTCGACACGTGCAGGGATGGGGACTCAACCACCTCCCTGGGCAGCCTAGTCCAGTGTCTGGCCACTCTTTCTGGCAAAAATTCTTTCCTGATGTTCAGCCTAAACCTACCCTGCTGCAGCTTGAAGCCATTCCCTCTCGTTCTATGGCTAATTACCCTGTGAAGAGACCAGCAGCAACCTCTTGCCTTTCAAGTAGTTGTAGAGGGTGACGAGGTCTCCCCTCAGCCTCCTCTTCCTCAAACTAAACAATCCCAGCTCCCTCAATGGCTCTTCATAAGATTTCTTCTCCAGGCCCTTCACCAGCTCCATTGCCCTCCTCTGCAAGTCTCTTGTAGATCATCTGCCCAGTCTTTTAAAGGAGGATTTTTATTACATTTGTTAATCCTGTCCAAATGTCCCGAATACCTCTGGGGAGCACACCTGCAGTGGTGGCCAGGCACCTGAACTGCTCTCCTCGTAGGGTTTCAATTACCAAGTAAAACCAAATCCATTTTGTGTTATCAAAAATTTTTGCATGAAAAGAAAGACAGCAAGACATAACCTATCAGAGCAAAGGTCCACTGAAGGAACTATGCTTTCTCCAGCTGTGCTCATTAAATGGATGCTTAAAGAATATACAGGACAGGCATATATAAAACTTCCTATTAGTAATCTCCCATTCTCCAATTATTTTCAGCCTGGGACAAGTTGATTAAGATGTGGTCCCTGTGAGTTTAATAATTCTCTTTGAGCTTCTCTTCCAAGAACATATTCAGCCTGCCCTTGAACTCAAACTGACTTTTACCAAAAAGAGAAGGGAAAAAAGACAAACATCCTGCCTTCCCCAAGCACCTAGCAGTACCAAAATGTATCCCAAAATAGAGAAAGTCCTCAGAGCCCATGTGATCATTCCCAGCTCAGTAAAAGATAAACAGAGTGATAGAACAGAAACCATTTCAAAAATATTTTCTGCTAAAAATGGTGGTTGGACAGGTTACAGGTAAGGCTCATGAGCATCTACTGATTCTCAAATGATGCCACAAAGGCTTAAGACTATGTTAGTATTTGATCTGAAACTTACAGCAATGTTTTTCTACCCCCATTAAGCAACACAAAGAGGTCATTCTACTATAGATTGAAAAACAGATTCCTTAAACATCTTGTATGACTCCTTGCTAATCCTTCAGTAAAATAAACACACCTTCAAAGTAATTTTTAATTATCAATCTCTAGACTATTACATTGTTTCTCTTGATTTCTCCTGTTGATCCCAAATCGACATTTTTCCAAACCTCATCCACGGCTATAAGTTTTACAATTGTATTTACACCTCTTCGGTGTTTCATAAATAAATAAACAAATAAATAAATAAATAAATTCATTAAATAAATTCAGATTGGAAAATGTTGGGGAAGATATCTTTTGTAGAACATAAATATTTACTTGTAAAAACAGAAATGTAAATGCTGAGGTGGGCAATAATGCTGATATGCAAATCAGCAGCAAGCACATTTGAATGAAGGGCAGGAGAACATCCCAGTAGCAAAAGGCAAAACATATCATAGGAACAGTGATTATTTCAAAACCATGTGTAATAAACTCAGAAAATTCATAGTGAACATGGGGAAAGGCTATAGAAAAGAAAAGAGGTAGAGAAATCGAACAACCTGACAATGATCTCAGAGGATGATGCTATTATCTCTTTTTTTTCCTCTGTTGATGTCACCAAAGGGCAGAATTCAAATTCCCAGGGATGTAAATAATTCCAAGAGAAGACTGTAAATTAATTAATTGGATAGAAAAAGTAACAGAGTCCTCCTAATTGGAGTCTTCCTGCGGAATGATATTTTACTATTGCCTATAATGCAGATTCTGCCCCTCTACTCTGCTCCCATGAGTCCTGTGTCCAGCTCTGGAGTCCTCAACACAGAAAGGACATGGACCTGTTGGAACGGGTCCATCAGAGGGCCACAAAGAGGGCTGGAGCACCTCTGCTGTGAGGACAGGCTGAGACAGCTGGGGCTGTTCAGCCTGGAGAAGAGAAGGCTCCAGGGAGACCTTGGAGCAGCCTTCCAGGATCTGAAGGGAGCTCCAGGAGAGCTGGAGAGGGACTCTTGGTCAGGGAGTGGACTGATAGGACACAGGCTGATGGGTTTAAATTGGAAGAGGGGAGATTTAGATTAGATATTAGGAGGAAATTCTTCGTTGTGAGGGTGGTGAGGCACTGGAACTGGTTGCCCCGAGAAGCTGTGGCTGCCCCATCCCTGGAGGGGTTCAAGGCCAGGCTGGATGGGGCTTGGAGCAACCTGGTGTGGTGGGAGGTGTCCCTGCCTAGGGCAGGGGGGTTGGAACTGGATGATCTTTAAGGTCCCTTCCAAATCTAACCATTCTATGATTCTATGAAGACACAAGAGGTCCTGAGTAAACTGCAGCACCTCTCTGGAGCCTGCTGCTGTTCATAGTACAAGAAACTTCATTTCAAATGTTATCTGGCCCGACTTTGAGGTCACTAACAGCTGTGCAAAGCCAAAATAATGCCCCTGGCACCTCTACGCGTACTGTTTGAACTCCAGGGGGTGTAAGAACGGGAGACGTACACCCATGGACCTTCCACAGGACCAGGTTTTGGGCCTCTGGTGCCAAGGACTTCAGAGAATACTGAACAGCGGTAGGAACTGGAAAGACTTTAGTAGATGTTTTCATAAGTTCGCTGAGTTCAAGAGTGGTCTCCGAGGAAAAAGGATGACTAATACCTAATGCCATAACTTTAAAAGTGAACCCATAGAGACATAGTAGGAAACTACACACTAGTCCATTTGACATGAGTTGTGAGCAAGAGCCTTTGAAAGTCTTCTTAAGAGTCTAAAGGGAGAACATTTGGAAAAACGCAGATTAACTGAAAATAGCCAGCGTGGCTTCAGGAAGGGGAGGTCACCACGGCTCACTAGCAGAGGGGAATTCTTCATGGATGTTACTGCTGGGCTAGGCAAGGGGCTACGGCACACCACTGCTGGGGCTGGGCATTTCTCAAAACAACCTGACAAGCTCCACAGCGGTAATTAATGGGCAAGACATAGGGTTTATGGAACCGGAGCAGACTCGCCACATTTGGACTGAGTATGGGCTAGAGAAGAAACTACAGCAGATGACCTAAACCGGAATATTTTAAAGGTGAAAAATCAAAGAGGGCTACAAAGCACTGCAGGAACTTGAACTGGCATGAATAAATTGGGAGGGGAACAGAAAAAAGAAACAAAATACAAATGAGAGATTAAGTTTTGTTATTGATTCAGCAGATGGTGACCAAGATCATCACACCACTTTCTTTACAACACTCCGCGGGCATACGGGATAGCACCACGTTGCCAAGGATTTCAAAGTTGCTGGCAAATAATAAACCCCTCACTGCACTGTAAGTTTGGTGAAGATTGCTATGGCCCTTTAATACAAGAAGGAAAACAGAAGCACCATGATATTAATGGCTTGCCCAAGCTCACTACTTCAGCTGTCTGGCATCAGCAGCGCTTTCAGGAGAAAGGCAAAACCTGGGATTAGAATCCTGGCAGGTAAGCAAAAAGGGAAACGTGGTTTTTTTTTCAATACCACATTTTAAAATTAATGTGCTTCAAATTTGGAGGCCACATCTTGTAAGGCGAGGGAATGGTGCTGATTGATTCTGCCTGGGGATTTGTCTGTTGAAGCCTACCCCTCTGCCCTCCCCGGTAAGGTCCCCAGGGCTGGGACATGTCGGGCACCCAAGGGAGATTCAGGGGTGACTTCTGCCGGGGGTCACTCTCACAGCCTGATGACTTTCAAAAATCACCACCCTTTATCTCCTGGTACAAATATACGCGTATCCACCTGAGGTTTCAAACATGCAGATGGAAATAACACCACGGTGCAATTGCATCTCACCTAACGAAGCGACCAGAGGCAATGGTCTGAAGCTGCGGCAGGGGAGGTTCAGATTAGATATTAGGAAGAATTCCTTAACTGAGAGGGTGGTCAGGCACCGGAAGGGCCTGCCCAGCCAGGTGGTGGAGTCACCATCCCTGGAGGGATTTAAGAAATGTGTACATCTACACTTCAGGGCATGCTCTAGTGGCCAAGATTGTTGGGTTGGGTGATTTGTTTTGTGGGGTTGAGTTCTTTTCTTTTTTTTTTGTATGTGTGTGCATATGATTGGACTCAATGACCTCAGAGGTCCCTTCCAACCATCAAGGTTCTGTGATTTTACTTGTTAGTCAGTAAACTCAACTAAAAGCTGCTCATGCCCTACAAAAATGGCCTAGAGGAAAGCCCACAAACACGTATTGCTGTTATCACCGTCTTGCTGACAGCACCAATAATAAAAAGCCTTTTTGTTTTATTCGTAACCTTCTGCTATGGCTGAACACCCTAATTCCCAGCTGGCACCATGAGGACTCTGGCTCTGAGAGCCATGCTGGGACAGCGGGTGCAGGAGGGAGGCCTTAGCCCTGCCAGTGGGGTGTTTTTCAGAAATATCTGGGTGCCTCAAGCCCAGATCTGTCCCCTGGCAAAGACCACAATCCTGGAGTGCCATCCAAGTGCCAGGAGACCAGGTGGCTCTGCCCCACGCACAGAGAGGTTGGGGTGGCTCAGTGCTACGTGAAACCTCCCCTCCCAGCAATGAATCACAGAAGCCACAGATTTCCTTGTGCAACCTTGTCCTGGCTTCTCCTGCTGTTGACGGGAACTCTAAGGGCCAGGACTTTCCTCTGACCGCCTGTGGGTTTCAAAGCCTCTTTTTCCTTTCCTTTTCTGGTGCTTCTTCGCCCTGTCTTACATATTCTAATTAGCTTTCCTGGAGGAGTTTTACAATATGAAGATAAGAAGCAGCTTATCCTAGGCAGTTGTTTGTCTTCACATTTTCCCTCAGAAAAAAAAAAGAAAAGGACTTTCAAGGACTGAATTTCCTATCTGAACTGTTATTTGAGGGGCTAGAGGACAGAAATGCTCTGGGCGGTCAAGCAGGAAACTTTAAAAGGAATCCATCCGAAATGCAATAAACCAAATATTTGCAGGGATCTTTGAGGAATTCCAGCATAACCCACTCCTCCCTTTTTATTAGCTTCACCCATTATTTAAGAAGCTGCTTATGTGGCTGCATGACTGTGTCACCCCACCAGAGAGGAGCTTTTTGAGCCATGCCTTGAGCCCAAATTTCCTTTTCCCAATCTCTTTTTTTTGGGGGAAAAGAAATATTTGCTTTCCTTGAACAACCAGCTTTTGGAGTCAGCCGGGCGTAGCTACATAAAGCAACAAATGTTGTTAAGCCACAGAGTAATTTTTAAATGAAAAATTGGGACTTGTGTTTCTCCTTTGACAGATATCCTTGCACTCACTACCTCTGTATATTGTGAGTTTTAATTTCATAGTCTACAGCTTGGCCCACAAATTGTCAAAACTGAACTCAGTTCTTGTGTCACGAGGGAGGCCAGGTTTGCAGACCCCAACGGAGTGGCTTTCAAGCTTAGGAAAAAACTGTGGAACTCCCTCCTGCAGCCTGCTGTGGGGATTAGAGTATCAAAGGGCTTTAGAGTACAATTAAATACATTAACGGAAGCCCACAAGGGGCTATTCAACAGGAAGGTAAAGACGTAACCTCTAGTTCAGAAAAAGGCTAGGGGCTGCCAGAAAGGAGTTAGAAATATTGGGCAAGTATCAGGGTAAGATAGCCCTGGTTTTAGGCTAAGTTATCGTCTCTGGTGAAGCAATGATGTGGTGTCCATTACAGAGCTGAGCAGTCTAGCAGATGTTGAATCCAAAGTTGAGCCCTGGGAGGAGGAAGCTGTTTTTCACAACACCGAGCCACAGCACACATATTTCATTCTGCACATGCAGACGTGTGCAGAAATGACAACATGCAGTTGTCATTCCTTTTTTTCAGAGCTTTGTTTTGATATGTGGAAACAGTGCTCAGCTTATAGAAATGACCCCAAGAACAAGAGAAAAAGCAGGCACAGGATAGACAGGAGGACTACGGCATCTGCCAAGGAGGTGCCCAGGTGCAAGCTGCAATCTCAGACAAGGTTTCTATATGGAATGGGAGATCTAGGAATGGGAGATCTAGGAAGGGATTTAAGATGGATTAGGGCTTGGATGGCAGAGAATTTCGAGGTTTGAGGACGGGGTTTGTAAGAGTTGGGGTTGGTGAAAAGGAAGGAGGATAATTGGGTATGGAGTGCAAGGATAATGAAGGAATGAGGAATAATATGGGCACCCTCTGTCCACATGGACATTTCTGAAGACAAGAGAAAAGTTTCCTTCTTCCCATTTTCTCTTACTCACATACATACACACACAAAAAATCCTCACATGCCCCTGACTGTCCAGTACCTACTCCTCTGTCCCATTTTTACTACTGGAATACCGTATTGGATTTTTATTCTGTTGATAGAGTTTGGGAGAGGAAGAATGTCTTCAGTTTCGGTGGTGATCTTGACACACTTCAAAGCACTCTGATTGTTGAGCAGCTTCCGACACAGGAGAAAAATGACAGACTCTATGGCTCACCCTTTCCTCCATCCCACCCCATTCCAGCTCCTACCTTAATGAGGAGACTGTCTGTCTCCACTCCTTCCTAACTAACAGATAAACTCTTCAGTCCATGACAAAAGGTTCCTATTCTTAGGTCCTGAGGTTCCAGACTGACTATCTGGGAATGCCCCAGCCAGAGGCGATGTTCTGGGCACTGCATCTCAGAAGGATGCATTCCAGCGAGGAATCTGGACAGTGCTGTGTCTCCTGGGAGACAGACGTGCAGCATTTTGGGGGCAAACAGCAAGGTTACAGTTTTTCAAAGACATCACAGGGGAAGATACTTGCCTCACACTTGGCTGACTAGAATAATTGCATATCTTCAAAGAGCTAGAGGAAGAGCATAGATAAACTGAGTGCCAGAATACACAGGCAAACACTATTTTAATGTAAAAAATATCAATCAGAGTACTTTCTCTGCATTATTATGGATTTTGTAGAAGTTGCACATGGTTTTATGCAGGAAAAAAACCCCACCAAACAACAAAACCGACTTTAGACAAGTTTTATGAAGTATTACATATTTACTGGGATTGGTTTTTCACATGTTCTTCCCCTCCCTTGGAGGGAGAGGAAACTATTACAATATTTTTATAACTGCAGAAAAAATATGGAATATATACTTTAAGATATTTACTATTAATTTAAGGACACCATGAAATTTTCATTACATGCAATATCTCCTTATATATTTATATATACTGTGCTATACTAGGAACTAAATAGTTTGGGCCCATTTCCACTGACTCTATCCTCCATTACTACCTGCCATACAGGTGCTTTCATTTCTGTCCAAGTCTCCTATGGACAAAACAGACAACTAACATGGTAAATTCTGTACCAGATCCTTCTCTCCTCGTTGCTCTGCATCTTCCCTGTGTGCTGCTGATGTCATGCCCTTTAATTAAGTTGAGACCCTGCTGGTTATTTTCTTTCTTTTTTTTTTTTTTTTCCTCAAAGAAACGGTTGTGTGATCAACATTCTTGTAGGAAATGGTTGTATGGCTTTGAACATGTATTTCCTTCAGAATCAAAGCAATAGTTTTTTCATGGGTTGTGGTTTGGGGGTTTGGCGGGGGTTTTTTTGACTCAATCAAAATTTTTTCTTCAGCATTACTGGAGGAGGTGAGGGTGGAATTGACCTCTCCATAATTGGGAAGCATTAGGAAAGGAATCCAGGGAATCAATATGGCAATGACTATTCACAATCCAGAATGCAGTTCTGCTCTATCTGTCCTTTCCTCTCCTTGCCCGTCCATTCAAAAAAGGAGTCTGAGAACAAATAAAGTTGAGGACAGTTAGAAATATGGAGTAGCTTCCAGACAAGGAGGGATTCAATGGACTAAGATTCTTCATTTCTGAGGGAAGATTACTGTGAGAGGATATGATGTAAGCCAGTAAAGTAATAGATTGTGTTCATTAATTGCTGTTCTCTGGTTATTGCAGTAAAAGGTAAAAGCCACCCATTGAACTTGGCCAGTGAAGGCATCCGATTAAAACACAAGTTGAAAGCAAAGCAGAGGAAGTACTTTCTTATTTCACCTCAACTTATACCAAGCTCTTTATGCTGAGGCATCATCTGTGCCCCTATTTTCCCCTCTCCCTTCATGAAAGTTTTTTCATCATAATCAACATTGATTTCCACAAACCGAGTCTACTTGTGACTTCTTCTCTTCACCATGGGCTGTCGTCCTCTTCTCCTCCCGTGTCCACATGCTAATTGGACTTTCTCCCAGGCTGTTGCCTCGCTTCATATCCTACTTCATGCTGTGTTCCTACCAAACTATCTTTCAGCCATGCTTTACCCCAAAATGATATTTGCTAGGGGTTTTCAGAGTAATCAAGGAGGTTTGCCACACGGTTGGGCTTATATCAGAAAGACTCTGTTGTGTCATTCTCACATTCTTCTGATGATGCTTCCACTCCCTCTCAGTTTTAGGCTTTTGTGGATCCTACTTTTTACCCAAAGCAACCTTGATTTTGTTGCCTCTGTAGCTGGAGAGAAGAGTTTCCAAACACAGAGCTGCTGGGTGGGTAGGGGGGCATGTTGATCTGATCTAGTAAGAGATGTCCCTGCTTAATGCAGGGGAGTTGGACTAGATGACCTTTAAAGGTACCTTCCAACCCAACACGTTCTATGATTCTATGACTGGCACTGGCACTTTGGCAGGCAAGAATTAGTCTGACTGGGACACGGGGCAGCAGGGGTGAGGGGGGAAGTGGACAAGGAGGAAATGGTTTAAGTGCTATATTTGAAGCCTTGAACCGCGGATCACTCAGGCAGGAACATCTGTCTGCAGTAGGATCATGCTCAGAGCTGGAACAGTACTCATCCATTTTCCACACGAGCTTTATTCTTGCTTTCATATAGGTGGTAAGACAAAATTAATAAAATGAAAAAGGAAGTCTCTGCGAGCTTTTGGCATGGTCTTTGTGCTATGGATTTTTCAATTCTCTTATGTCCTGCACAGTATTTTTAAAGACCACCCCAATCCATCTGGCTGGTGCAACTTGGAAGTAGGGTTGCCAAAAGGAAGCAATAAGTATGGGGATGACAAATATACATGGTGCATTAAATAAGAAAAGAAAATGTTCTTTCAAAGGGAAAAAAAAGAGAATAATACCTAAAGTATGGGAGATATGAATGAATAGTGTACTGCTGGCAAAATCATGTCAAGAATTAATGTACATATGCTATCAATAACTTTTTAGATATTGTCCTTTATGCCGCACAAATAGGTTTGCAGCGTGTTTTTAACCAGCTCAGTAGAGAGATGAAGAAAATGGTATGGTATCAGGGAAGGCAAATATTTCCAATTCCTCTGAACAAGGGCATAATAATAACCTTAACACAAGGCATTTCCCACTCCTCTATCGCTACCTTCTCTGTCCCAACAAGCCTCTCATATTGGCTCAAATTGCATCCATGCACCAGACTCAAAATCCGGAGTCTGAAGGTTTGTGTCACTGGGTAGCACCCGTCTCTATAACCAAAGATATTATTCCCAGAGCTTGAAACTCCCTAGTGACCCACAAGTGCATTTGATATTTGAATCCTCCCAAACCCATGCTGCCATTTTAGGTACCAGTGGCCTAAGTTCTGGTAGAGCACACAACAGATCATCAGGTGCACAGCATTTATAGTCTCATTTAATGGCACAGAGATCTGACCTAAGAGATTGGGTGAACATAGTTAAAGTCAAAACTATGTTTAGAGTGAAAAAATGCAAGAAATATAAAGCAAGAGCCCACATCAAAGTATCTGTGACTACTCTGAATGGCATTTGCACTTCCAGGCTCCCGCAGTATTATTTGCTTTAGCATTTGTGGTTGATCTGCAGTCAGACCAAGCAATATACTTCAGGAGTGCATCTGAGGAGATAATCTGGGAAAACAACAGGCTTTTTGCTCTGTTTCCTGAACAACATCATCATCAAAACTTTCTGAAATCAAAAACAAAACCACAGCAAAGCGCAAAGGGGTGAAGTCCCGGTCAGGCTGGGATCTGAAGAGTGGCACATGCTGCTTTACCTCAACCCAACGTTTTGCTATGTGTTCTCCAAATTAGTCGCCAGGCGAATCTTTCATGGCCTAAATGAGATGTTGAAGAGACACAAATTAAGATGGAGATGAAGTTAGAGGAATTAAGCTGGGGTCAGAAGCTGACTAAGATTAAGCAACAAAAACCTTTTCAACTTCTGCCTTGACGTAAGGTGATCCCAGAGGTTTACCTTGTACTGGGTCTTCTCCATGGCAGTGATCAGCGCTGAGCACTGAGGGATGGGATATTTGAGTCAATGTGTCACTAGGTATTTGAGGAACAGTCTCATGTTCCTTCTCTTAGATATATGCAAAGAATGAGATACATTTGCAAGGCATATAGTATTGCAGTAGTGAAGAATAGCCCATTTTTGCATGTCTTTCATTGCATCTTACACCTCCCTGCCCCCTCCTCTAGATTCTCTTGAAGGAAGGCTTGATGAACCTTATTCTCATGGAGAGCTTGTCATCCTCAGCCCTTTTCATTACTCTACCTGCCCTGGGATAGGAAATGGAAATGACTGAAGGCTCTCTGTCGTAGGAGAACTCCTTTCACTGCATGCAGGTGCAGCCCCTGGCACACAGAGCCTCAGACGAAGGGCACCACTGCCAATAACACATATACCATTCACTGCAAGAAATGAATGCAGGAAACATGAGACCTGAAAGTCATTTTAAATAGTATTTTTGCAATGTTTTGTAATATTCTGTTTCTACTGCATGGGTTTGATCTGTTTTCTTCTTCCCTACAAAACAGATTCCTAAGACTGAATAACCTTCCATAGTACTATTTTGTATATTAACTGTAGGAAATATTGCTGGAGCCAGTATCATCCTGAAAACTGGAAAGAACATCTAAAGTTTGGTCTTCAGTCCCTCTACGTCATCTTGTGATTTGCACCCATGCAGACGGACTGTAGATTACTACCAGACCAGAACAACAACAAAAGGCTGCAGCAGGAGTTCCCAGGGGCCACAGCAGAAGCAGAGTCTATGATCTTCTCTGTATGACATGTTCTGAGTCAGTCTCCTCTGCTTCTCAAAAAGAGTAAAAAGAAAAAAAAAAGAGAAAAAAAAAAAGAAAAAAAGAGGCTGAGACAAACTCCCCTGCTCTGTCATCATTTTCCATCCTATTTCAGCTCTTCTGGGTAGAGAAGAACCAAAACCCAAGTGTGCTTAACTACCACATCCAACTTTGAAATGCAGAAAAACTTCCAAAGGATAACAATTCACTAGGGACTGACGCATTCATTCTGTGTCTCGTGGGTTATATTCTTAAATGATGTCAGTGACTGAGCCAAGCAGTCCTTGAGCTCAGCTGAGGACTGTCTGTTGCCTGACATCAGGGCTCATGGTTCTCCTGTTCTCATTGTCTTCTGCTTTTTATTGCTGAAAAAGGACAAACAGATGCACCTCGCTGCTATTTTGTACATCTTGCAAAGTCTCTCATTTTCCTTTCTCTCTTCCTTTTTCAACCCTCTGCTAAGTGGTAGAACAGAGTAGAGCCCTCAGAGATGGCAAATCTGCACTGGCCCTCCTGGGGCACCAGTCTTCAGAAAACCCAACAGCTGGTGGCCAGTCTCAGCCACATGTTCAGGACGGGGCTTTGGGGAGATGAAGGTCTTTAACTGTGTCATTTCCCTATGGATAACTGGGAGCACCTCACACAACAGCCAGGTTCTGCATTCCCTCCCCACAAAAGAGATTCTTCCACATGGTTTTAATATTCCCCTCCCCTCAGTTCTTTCACTGGGTTCTGACTGGTCTTCAGTCACCACCTATGGGCACAGTATCTCACATAACAAGGAAATGTACACTACATAGTTAATTATATACATACATATATATAATTAATATATATCATTTATATATTATATACATAATGGCCTACTAATATTTTCCATGTTATTTTTCCCTCTGTTCCTAAGGCAAAATTATTTCCTGGTTTTGGTTTTCACAGAATCAGGGAATTGTCAGAGTTGGAAGGGACCTCTCAAGATCCTCCAGTCCCACTCCCCTGCTAAAGCAGGATTGCCCAGAGCACAGCACTCAGGACTGCATCCAGGTGGGGCTTGAAGGTCTCCAGAGAAGGGAACTCCACACCCTCCCTGGGCAGCCTCTGCCAGGGCTCTGCCACCCTCACCACAAAGAAGCTTTTCCTCATATTCCAATGGAACTCCCCATGTTCCAGTTTGTGCCCGTTGCCCCTCATCCTGTCACTGGGAACCTCTGAGAAGAGTCTGGCTCCATCCCCCTTCAGCCCACCCTTCAGATACTTGTCAGCATTGATAGGTCTCCCCTCTCCAAGCTCAAGAGTCCCAGCTCTCTCAGCCTTTCCTCACCAGGGAGATGCTCCAATCCCTCCATGCTCTTTGTTGCCCTACGCTGGACTCTCTCCAGTAGTTCCCTGTCTCTCTGGAACTGGGGAGCCCAGCACAGGAGGCAGGATTCCAGTTGTAGCCTCCCCAGTGCAGAGCAGAGGGGCAGAATTACCTCCCTCCACCTCCTGGCCACACTCTTCCCTCCGCAGTCCAGGATGCCATTGGCCTCTTGGCCACCAGGGCACATTGCTGGCTCATGGAGAGTTCACTCTCTTCCAGGACCCCCAGATAATTCTCCTCAGAAGCGCTTTCCAGCAGGTCTGCCCCTAACCTATGCTCGAGTCTGGCATTCTTCCTCAGTGAACTTGCTGAGGACTTATTTATTCTTTTTGAACTACCATCTCATACTTAGCAGATATCATTACTGATGTGCTAACACTGAAGGTATTGATTTTTTTCTAAAAGAAGGTGACTACATCAAGCACAAAAATGCATAACACTTCTGTAAATAAAGATAGCAAAGTATCTGGTAATAACTGAAACTTTCCCCCAACAAATTAGAATTCATTTTTCAATGAAGATATAAGAACTAATGACAACTCAAGGATAATCAGTGAATTGAACACCACATCTTAGATACAGTGTTGGGCAGTTAACTGATAGGATGCTCTGTCTCTTGGCTAACTGAGATTCATAAAAAAATTCTGCACAAAAGGAATTTCATTCCTGTGCTTGACTCTGAAATATCAATTAATATTTTTACAATGAAAATTCTTCCCTTACTGATGTGCCTCAATGGCACATAATAAAGGGATAAAGACAAGCTGAAGCAAAATTCAACTTTAATGTGATGAAAGCACTTTCTGAAGGAGCTTTATGGCACTCAGCCTCTTGTTACTGGTTCAATCGCCAATACTGGCTGCCATACAAAGTTGTTCTTCCAAGCAGCATTATTCTGCACTTCAAAATTTTGCTATGAGTTTCAGGACTGGCTTATTGTCCAATTGTTTTATAGTTTGTTATATCATAGGAATTTGGAAATTAAAAGATAATACCAGGAGAACAGCAGCGTCCAACCTCTACAGGTTGTTGAAGTAAGCCCACCTTCTTCAGATGAACATGGATAAATCCCAACAATAGCTAACAGTAGAGTGGTCTCTTCATAGGATGAATGTTTTCCAAACACTGAATAAATGCTGACATGAGAAGAGTATCTCTCTTACCTTTCTTATTCCCATGTGAAAACATGGTGGATTTTCATTTTATCCATAAAGTTTTTTAAATCACTTGAAAACAACCCAATTCCTTTGTTAGCTTCTTTGGAAGCCAACAAACCCTTTGACATAAGTCAAGTATTGGTCAAGCAGAGGAAGCTGCAGTTGGCAACATGCAGTTAGCTTTGTATTTCACTAGATGGTTATCTGTGCACAAGCAGCACCCTCCCTTCTGACCATTGCAACCTAAGAGATCTCTCACTCCAGGAAATGTGGCAGGCAGCAGAAAGCGAAATAAAAAGATCCTTATTGGAGAAAACCATGAATAAGAATGGAAGACTGATGGATCTGACCAACAGTCCCTTGAGTTTCAACCAGACTGCAATTGTCTACCCAAGAGCTCACTGATGATGCAACACCAGAGCCCTTCTCAGATCTGTGCAGCAACCCCCTTATTCACAGAGAACTCACCTCCCAGACAGAGAGGAGCCGGTTGGGGTTCAAGATATTGCACCTTTTGCACGTTCCTTCAGGCAAAAAATGTCAACAATTTTTATACAGTTCTAAAACCAAAGTATTTTATAGGGTATTGCTTTTATATGCACACATATGCTTAGGTGTTGAATAACAGGTTTTCCTTCAGTTATGGATATTAAGTCCTCCTCCCTTTTCTTCATCTCCTTCTTTAGACCTTCTAGGAGTTCTCCTTCCATAGACAACTTTCCTTATCTCTATGGTTTTAAAATTATTTCTAACTGGAAATGAGTACGCTATTCCCATGGAAACACCTTGTGGGTATGCAAGATACTACAGTTATTTAATCAAAATGTGTGAAAAAGCATTTTCTTTGAATTTTTTTTTAAGAATTGTTGATGTTTTACATTTTAAAACCACAGAGTTTTACATTTTGCAGGGAGAATTTTTACTGGTTTAGGCTTAGAATTTAAAAACAAACAAAAACCCTCTCCAAACCTCAAACATATTAGGGCAAATTAAACAGATGAAAAAAATAATTCCTCCCATAGGGTCCCTTATTATATCAGCAAATCATAACTTAGCTCAAAAATTTCAGGAACTTTGGATTTTTAAGGTACTTGAAAAGTTTATGTAGATAAAGCTTGCCCATAGAAAAAAAAAAAACTTTTTCTTTTAGTAGAACATAAAAGTCTCATGATTTTAATTAATTTGAAGATTATGAAAGATGACAGAATCCATAAATCAAACAAAAACATTAGTCAAAAATAGTCCAACATGTTTTCTCATAGGCATATGATAAATCCCTGATTCATTCTCATGATCTATCTTCATCTCGTTTTATTAGACTAGCATTCAGAGCCTTCTGATTAGTTCATTCTTATCCTACCAATGGTTAGAGAGCAAAGATGGAATAACACACACACAAACTTCACGGGACATACACATAACGCCAAAGATCACAAAGAGATTACCCATGGCAGAAGAAACCATCCAGCAACCCAGATTTCTAAACTGCTAAATATATTATTGGGTTTTACTACCTTAGGGCATTAATTGAGACCACAGATTATTACTTATTTGTTTCGTATCAGTGCCATTCTGGGCAGCAGGTACAAATGTAGTTTCTTTCAAGGAAAGCTAGCAATTTGAGAAACACATACGTGAAGGACAAAACACACCAGCAAAGTCAGAGACGGGGATTGGCAGCTTTGAAAATATCTCATTAGTACACTCATTTCTTTTGAGTACTGCTGTTATTAATGAGTTAGTGCAAAGAGCCAGAATCAGGATCTGTGGGCCATTTGCTAGATGCCCTGGAAACACACATCAAGTCATCAAGGGAAAACTAATGGAGACAGGAGTGTGAACTGGAAATAAATGGGGTGTTGAGGCCAGACTAATTATTAGCATTATGGAGAAGGCCACGTGAGGAGATACGATGTGAGGCAGGATCTCAAACATCCATTAGTTTTTCCTTCTCCCTCAGAGGAATGGCAACTCCAGACGAGGAAGAATAAGTGGAAAAAAGGAAGAAACTAAAAGGAAGATTTCTCTCTAACATGTATCTAAAGAGAGTCTTGTTTGCTCCTCGTGCTTCCCAACAGGTAACATTCCCAACCTCTCCTTGTCCTCTGCTACTTTACTTGCAGCAGACAGGTAGGACTGACCCATGCAGGTTTGATGAGCACGTTGTTCCCTCTCTTTCCATGGCCACACAAAAAAAGAGCTGTGCTGAGATGAAAGTTTACTTTATTAAGAATTAAGATTAGCCCTAATATATGCAGTGCTCACGGGTCTGCTCAGCTGCTATCCAACCCTCCTGCCTGTACTTTATAAGTCTCTGTGTTTTAAACCCAGGATTGCTCCTTAAATTGCATTTGTGCATAGCCTCCAGGTTACCTGTCTTGCCAGGGAAGAGCAGGTGGGTACATAACGAGTGTCTGAGCCTGTCTGAGCTCCACAAAGTGTGTTTCTGTGTGTATCTGCCTTGTAGGGTTCACCTGGGCAGCAGAGGAGACTTCTGTAACTGGGAAACAGGCCTGGGCTCCCCACCAGGTGTACCTGTACTCATGGGTAGTGTGTGGTGACCAAACCTGTGCTCCCACCTTCTTTCTCCTCTTCCCCATTTTCTGGCAGTCCTCAAGACCCCACCTTTGATTCTCTCCCCTGCCCGATCAGGTGCAAACTCACATCTCCCTCCCTCCCCTCCTCCCCCAGATGCAACTGTTTCCCACGGAACAGCCCGTCCACAACATGCAGACACAGCCCCAGGACCAGGCTTGGGAACTGAGTTCTCCCTGTTGTCAGCTCAGGGCACAGCATCAGAGTGCACTGCAGAGCACCCAGGTGCTTCTCCTGGGCTTAACCCATCTTCTGTACTGGGAAGAGTGAAGAGCTGTCAAGGTTCTTTATATTTGGCTGGGGGTGATGCTGAAAGGAAAAGCAGAGACTTCAGCTGAGGACCTCCCCTCAATAGGTCAGTGCTGTATCTATAAGATAAGATGTTGACAGAAAGGGACCCTTAGATGACTATGAGGAGGGATTTTTCCTTCACTTTTGAAAAAAAGAGTTTCACTATCTCCTAGAAGAGAAAGATTTCAGATTCTGCAGCCTGACTCATACGCCATACGGTATCTCCCAATAATCTCTAGAGATGGGCAGACACCCACATCCTCTACTTTTCCCTAGGGCTAGCTCCAAGCAAACTGCCTCCACACAACAAGGGCTGCTTGGGATCACAACCTAATTTTTCCCATTCAGGAAAGGACAACAGCTCTGAAGAGGACGGGCTCCTGAAAACTAAGCATCACAAACCCCAGTGTTGCCAGGCTTATCTCCCTTTTCTTTTTTTTTCTTGTTAAATATTTTGAAGAGTTGCTAGGAACTTCACAGAGGATCTCCTTGAGGCTCATTGCTTGTCTGAGGTCTTCTAACACAGTCTTAAAGACAGTAAATTTGTATTTGCATCTGTGACTAGATAGGTCTGCATCTAAGGTGCGTTGCCAGTTATAAGAGTAAGCCCAGCTGTGATCTCAGCACCTGGGTGTAAACCAGCAATAATTACATGATATGGAAATTCCATAACATGGACTTAGCCAAGCACAAGGTGGACAAATGACACAGTACTCCTAAACAGGCTCATCTCCCTCTGTTTTCTCCCTTTACGTATCTGCCATCCTCCTTGGGCAAAGCTGTGGATCTCCCAGGAACGCAGTGAAGCCCATGCAGCTCTTTTGGAGATGTCACTTGCCAGCACCAGTCCACCTCCAGCACGGTCCAAGAGGTGCCCTCTATCTTGGAGTTACTGCTTTGCACACTTGACACCATTTAAGCCTAAATTTGCAATTAGAGTTTGGAGTCTTCTGGTTTTAAACAGTACTATCCAGTTCTGCATGGGGGATGATTAAGTAGAAACTTTCTGCAGAGATTTAACGAGTGTTGCCGTGCTGTATTGTAGGGACATGGCTTTCTTTAAGCCCTGACTAACTTCTAATATTATTCACAATGGGTGAGTCATTGTTACTGCAAACTCAGGGGGGACTGAATTTGAGGATTTGAGGGCAAAGAACACAAATCTTAAGGAAACCAGGCTTCTTTGCTTCCATTGCTTATGGAACAATTTGTTTCTATATAAATAATTTAAGAATTATATATAGCACAAGCATTTTCTTTCTGAGGAACATGATTAGGCACCAGAGAAACACGTGCACTTTGTTTACGAAGGCGTGTGTTTCCATAGAGCACGTAAAGATATTTTCAGTGGGCTTAGATAGGCATCTCATGTTTTCCTTACAGAGCTGAAACATTGGGCTTGATTAATGAAAAACACGAAATAATATCATTAGAAATGCTGCAACGCAATTGCAGCAGAGCCCAAGTGCCGTTATCAGCACAAAACGTTCACCTCCCCATCCCATTTTTAGCTTGTTTAAACCTCCCCAAAGGAAAGCATTGCTTGTCTGTCCCCGTGATGGCTCACCTCTTGCTTTTACTGCCACCAGTTTCACTTTGTGAGGTCCCAATGTAAGAATCACCACTGACATGCAAATACAAGCCAACCCCTTTTTTTGTGGGCCGCGCTAAACCATCTCTCAGCACAACTGCCAGAGGAAGAAGAGGAAAGCTTTGTGTGTGACTTTCACTTTCAGAAAGGCTAGCCACCTCATTCCTTCCACATTTTGCTGAATAAACTAAAAACAACACTTCAAAAAAGGTGCACTTGCAAATTACTGGGTTGAGGAGCTGCAGTGAGAAAGGAAATTAAGAAAATGGACAGTGGGGTGCCTTAGTGCGAAATGTGACATTGATAAATCAAAGGAAACCCGGAATTTGAGCACTAGATATTTCAACTGATTACCAAAGATAACTTGCCATTTTTGTTAGCTCAGTCAATTTTGCATTTGCTCAGAAAGATTAAAAGGACCAGTAGTTGCCACATCAGTAGAAACAACATATGCATATAAATAAATAAATAGAGGTCCCCTTTAATTCCTGCTAAGGGAGGCAAAGACTCCAGACAGCTATACACCAGGAGTTGTGTGGGACAGGAAACAAGGGACTCTTCATCACTGGAACAGAACACTCATAGTTTCCAGACTAAAGGTCCTAATTTTTCCATAAAGCAGACCATATTTAAGGGGCAAATCACAGGTTAGGAATTGAAATGTGCTGTAAGTGAAAACGGAATTAAGAAACTAAACACATGCTAAGGACAACTGTCCTTGCACAGTTACAGATTTCTTCTGCAGTAATAGAAATCAGTTGCTGTGTAACGTTTTGTACCCTAGATATAACAACTGTATACGTTTTTCTTTTCATTAACATACTCTTTTTATTAACTTACTGTATTTTTCCAGCTTTTTTAGATTTTTAGAATGCGATGCAGACTAGGGACAGAAGTCAATAGACTTTGGGGTACAGTATAGATTATTTTTCATAAAATTGCAAATTATGAGCAGGGTTTGTTGTAAAAGCTGGGAAAGCCAACCACAAACACCTTTGACTGATAAATATTCCAGCCTATGGAACCAGTTGCCGTTTTTGAGACCCTCACAGTTAGCAGCAGTTGCCCAACTATGGCCCCTGAGAAGGGGAATTTCCAGATGTGTTTTCTTTAGAGCACTCTCCACAGTCAACCTCCCCTGTCTCTGGGGCCCATGGGAGAGAGGGTAGATCCTCGGGACGAACTTAACATGAAAACTTCAGAAGATAAACAATTCTAGGCACCGGCAAGTTTCAGAGTGTTCTTAATTTCAAATTATTTGCAGTAGAACCTATAAGTGAAACATGGACATTCTGAATGGACCTGGACTGTTTGGTTTTCCCCTAATTTATTTGATGACAGGTAGAAATGATGCCAGGACAAGGCAGTCTTCTGTCTTAAGATCAGCTTGTCTGACAGAGGTGCAAATATTTTACCTTTTACAGTCCCTTCTTTGCAGTAAGATGTAGGTCTCAGACAACACCGCAGAAAAAGGTTGATTCATAGTGAGATGCAGAGCACAGTGAGCCATCTGTATGGGAGGAAAACAATCCCTGCAAATTCAAGAGAGACTTACACTTACTGGGACATCCCATTCCACCACGTTCCTGCTAAGCAACGCATTAGAGGGGATGGGATTGTCAGCTCAGGAGCAACCAGAGAAAAAAAGCTCAAAGCAGTACCATAAGCCTCCTTCAAAAATATGCACAGGAACCCTTCCACTACTGTTGTTGTGGATTGCTTTGCTGAAAGGAAGTCACACACGAGGTTTTCTTCTACTAGAAGGCCTGGTTGGGTATAGTTTGTACCCTTGGCTTCTTTAAGGCGCATGCATTTAATTAGAAGGACAAAAATAACAACTTCCAGCATCATGATGAAGAATGGGGGGTTCTGTGTCCCCCTGGCACTGTGCTTGCCCCCTTGAGCACTGATGACATTCAAGAACCTTCAAGTTTGGTAGAAAGCCCAGTAGAGCTCATGCCAGTTTCTCAAATCTCCTTAGGAAACATGCTTATTGTGGTGCTTATTGGAAGAGGAAAACCTACCCCAGAGACAGGGAGGATGTACTGAGACTGCTTTTTGGTGGACTGAGAAATTAAATATTCACTGGTTGGTCGATACAGTGGCATTCCTACAGAGTGCTGACTTCTACCTACAGCAAGTGTCTCACTCATCCTATGACACGTTATCAGTCATCTATTAATGATAAGGAGTCAGAAGATCCATTTTCTAAAATGGATGGAGCAGCCTTATTAGACTAGAAGAAACACCTCTATGTCATACTAGATACATTAAAACAAAAATAGCTCTAGACTTTTTTCCTGCCCAGCTTCACACTATCTATTTGAAAGCAAACATTACTTTCTCTAATCTGAAAAAGCCTACAAAAGTTGTATCATGTCTCTGAGAAGTGGAGGGGAACTCACCATAAAGCATCATCTCCACGTGCTTTATTTTGAGTGGTGAAGACCCCACAGCGCTCGCCTGCCAAAGCACTGGGTTAGCAAAAAGGTTGCAGCTAAGGTAGTCTAGAGAGAACCTCTTTGTTTCAGAGACATTGTCTTTTTCGAATAAGGATTTATAAATGATCTGTAAAGTGTATTTTGTTACTGCGAAATATAAACTTGCTCAGGGATCAGAAAAAGGGGAATCCGTTTGGGATTACATAGTGGCTAGATAAAGCCTGCACGTGACCTATCTGCCAATTTAGCACAGCTCAGAAGTGAGCAGCCCATCAAGTGATTATGCAGAATGCTTTTAGGAAACTGAAAATAACTAACTTCATTTAGACATACAGTTAGAAAACACTTTTGGAGCCTAACAGAGGGATTTTAACTGCAGTTAAGTATGTTTGCCATAGATAAAATCACAAGGAGAAAACAATGGGAAAATGATTTTTCATTTCATTTTCATTTATCATTTTCAGTAGCCCAGAAAGCCAACCCCATCCTGGGCTGCATCAAAAGAAGGATGGCCAGCAGGTCGAGAAGGGTGATTCTGCCCCTCTGCTCTGTGCTTGTGAGACCCCACCTGCAGTCCTGTGTCCAGCTCAGTCCTCAGCACAGAAAGGACATGGACCTGTCGGAACGGGTCCATCAAAGGACCATGAAGACGATCAGAGGGATGGGGCACCTCTGCTGTGAGGACAGGCTGAGAGAGCTGGGGCTGTTCAGCCTGGAGGCTCCAGGGAGACCTTGGAGCAGCCTTCCAGGATCTGAAGGGAGCTCCAGGAGTGCTGGGGAGGGACTCTGTCAGGGAGTGGACTGACAGGACAAGGGGTGACATTTTTAAACTGAAAGAGGGGAGATTTAGATGAGATATTAGGAAGAACTTCTTTGGTGTGAGGGTGGTGAGGCACTGGAACAGGTTGCCCAGAGCTGTGGCTGCCCCATCCCTGGAGGGGTTCAAGACCAGGCTGGATGGGGATTGGAGCAACCTGCTCTGGTGGGAGGTGTCACTGCCCAGGGCAGGGAGGTTGGCACTGGATGATCGTTAAGGTCACTTCCAACTCTAACCATTCTATGGTTTCTCGTGTATCACAGTGAGCTACACTGGTAGAAGAATCAGTCTTACAAGGTTCTGTTGTGTGCACAAATTGCTGTAATGCAGCAGCAGCAAAACGCATACATCTGTGAGGAATATTTCATGGGTTCAGACTGCAGACTGAGCTTGTCAAATTAATTAACTAAAAAGTACCTGCAGATATATTTGTACCATTATATGTAAAATGTATAGCACACAAATCAGCTCCTTCACTACAGAATGACAAGCACGTGGTCTTGCTCTGACAGTGTATACAAACAGAACAACTAAATAAGAGAAGGCAAAATATATGTGTTTTTGCAAGGATTATCATTTAGGAAGTACACAGTCTGATACCAAGAATTTCTAGAGGACCTCTTTGAAAAGCCTTGTGCAAGGCAAGCTGTAGCTCCCTCTGATTGGCATCTTGGACTTCTTCCTTTGGATATTGGTCATCCACAGAGCTTTTAAAATGTCAGTCATTGCCATGGGAATCCTGTAATGGGTATCACAGGAACACAGGGATTTACATTTCCTAGTTATCTTTCTCAGCTGAGACCTATGGACACAGCTGAAATGCAAATAATAAATATTAATAACTCTTCCTAACAGTTACAGTGATCATTTCAGACAGTTAAATATTATTGAAGTAGGCCCCTGATGTGCTTGTTCCTGTCTCATATATATTTTTCTGCTGAGGTATAAGCTTGGCAATGGCCAGTTTAAGTGTATGTCATGTATTTTTGTTACATGTTCTTCCTTACAGAGGATCGTAATGGTTAGTCAACGGACCAAGCTCTGCTCTCAGTCACAGCAAGGTGACTCTGGACTAAACCCCCTGGATTCAGTGGAACAACACTGGAATATAACTGAGAGGAATTTCCTCTGATGGATATAATTTCCATGCATGATATATGTATGCTCCTCAACAGTAATTAAGAACAGATGGTGTTTCACATTTATACGCTTAAGTATGTGGCTCTTGCTTTTCTCTGATACCTTAGAAAGCAGTTTTCTGCCATTCCCATACAAGGCCGGTACTTTCCCACACACTGGACAGCTAATAAGTTACAAAGATTCCCCCGAACAAGTATCTAATGCAATTTAAAATTGAAAAACTTGGCAAGGAATTAGGCAACAGGTGCCTGGTATCCATCTATCGTGTATTTACAGCTGGAAGAATTACAAGTTGGGTCTTTCTAAAAAAGGTTTGGAACTCGGTGTCTCTGGAGGAATGGGCAGCGCAGGCTGGAGGCTGGAGTGGGAGCGGTACCCGCTCAATGGAATCCCGACTGCAAAGGGAAGGGGGGGCATGGGCTGAGGGTGGATATGCACACACAGGCGCCTGCAGGAAGGTGAGGGTAACTTGCATTTTTAGATTGGCAGTTCTGGGACTTTGCACACATGCTTTAGCCTTGGGAGGCCTCCAGAAAAGCCACACAGTCACCAATTTATTCACGTTTTATAAGAGAAACTCTGGAAAACTTTTTGAGATATATATGTATTATATATTTTTAATATATGTCTGTATGCACACAGACATATATGTGTGTGTTTGTGTACATATATATGCCTATAGGCATATCTCTGATGTACGCAGTACGGAGTTCTGCACTCTGTGCCCGTAAAACTAGAAGAGAAGCATCTTACACTGGCAGAAACATTAGTACTACTATAGGAGATAAATAGGATACTGCCTGATAATCACAGTTACCACCTGTGACTCAATTAATTTCACAGACATAAACCCTGCATAAAGACACAATGAAGGACTGTTTCTGGGGGGTGGAATATTCCCCTAGAGAAATTTGCAGAGGCTGCATTGAGGATCTTACAAAATTTATTGTGCTCTTTATTTAGTAAGACAAAAAGCTCTACTTGTGTCACTCAGAACTAACAGCTGATAGTGCAGGATAGAGGTTTTTATGAAGAATATTGTCTCTGAAAAGACTAAACTCCAGCAAACTGGTGCACCTCTGAACTTGGGTGAAATATTAGAATTAACTTTGCAAACAAATTCTTGACGTATTCCGGGCTGAGTGAAAACTAGATTTGAATAAACCTAGATTTTTAAACAAGATCTTTTTTCCTGCTGATTTCTTCATATAGTACCGACAAACAGAGAAGGTCACAGGTGCACAGTGAGTTCAAATTCTGGGAGTTCCATAAGAGCACAAGTAAGGGTTTCTAAAACTAAGGAAATGGGCGATTAGTCTCCATTCTAGTGGATAACCACCTTTTTTCCTAAGGGTCATGCACTTGTTACTTAGCTCAGTATTTAGCCAAAGGGTGGTTTGTATCTGGACTGCAGTATATAAATAGACCTGCAGGACGAAAATCAGAAAAAGCAAATCCACTGCAGAAGGATATGTATGTTTTTCTTTCTAAAACTTTCTAAGGTATCTGCTGGCTCAATAGGAACATTCTGTTTCAAGTGGATAAAAATATGGACCAGATTTCAGAAAGTATCAGGATAATTCCTGCAGACCAGAATTGTTCTTTTCTAAAATATCTTCAAGCTCTCTCCCCCCTCTGCCCACCCCCAGGCACAGGTACCAATCCACATGCTCTTGAGGTATGGTGACAGGGAAGCAGAACAGCCACCCACACAGAAACAGTACCAATATCCGCATCTCGCCACCAGCTGCCCTGGGGTAACTTAAATGATCAGCTAGCTAAAGAGTGGCTAGTTTTAGCTGAATCCAGCAAGAAAAAAATATGCTAGTAGAAACAAGACGGTATTTTGAAGACCATGTCTTCTCAGTACTGCCAGTTCTCATCATTGTAATTAATGTTTGTTTTGCTCAGAGCTCCAGGTTCTGGAGTTGTGAAAATCTCAGCTTTCATTAAAAGAAAAAGTAGGTTTTGTGCCTGCAGAGGCAAGTCTGAAAACACGAACATAAGGTCTGGGAAAAAAAAAAAAAAGACATACGATAAAAAGTATTTTAAAAGGTATCACTTTAAAAACATGATTTTTTAAAAAGTTAATAACATGAATTTCCAGGGCTTCAAGTATAATTTCTACATGCATAAGTCTAGATATGCTACACGTTACAGCTAAAAACAAAAATAACTTTGCTTTTCAGAGCCCACTTGGCTTCCACAGAGCTCACAGATGATGAAAAAGAAAGAATGGAAAGAACAAAGAAGTGCACTCCTATGACAGTCAAATAAATTGGCCCCTAAACTGCCTTTTCCCTGCTTCGGCACGCTGCTGAGTGCAGCATGCCAGGGTGCCCCATCGCTAGGAGCCACCCAAGAGACGGACAGGAAAGCAGCAGACACATCCATTTAGGATTTTAGATTTAGGGACTGCTATGGCAATACAAGCAGAGTAGAGCTTTGAGCCCCAGACAACCAGTGGTCTGTGTGCTGGACCTGGCTCTCCAGTGAAGGATATGATGGGACCTCTCCTCCAGCTGACTCCTACACTTTACACTTTCATGGCATTATGAGATCTGAAAGCCGAAACAACACAAAGATTCTACTAGCAGATAGAATCATAGAATCATAGAATGGTTGGAGCTGGAAGGGACCGTAAAGATCATCCAGTTCCAAACCCCCCTGCCCTGGGCAGGGACACCTCCCACCACACCAGGTTGCTCCAAGCCCCATCCAGCCCGGCCTTGAACCTCTCCAGGGATCGGGCAGCCACAGCTTCTCTGGGCAACCTGTTCCAGTGCCTCACCACCCTCACACCAAAGAAGTTCTTCCTAATATCTCATCTAAATCTCCCCTCTTCCAATTTAAAACCGTTAACCTTTGTCCTATGGCTCCACTCCCTGACCAAGAGTCCCCCTCCAGCTCTCCTGGAGCTCCCTTCAGATCCTGGAAGGCTGCTCCAAGGTCTCCCTGGAGCCTTCTCTTCCCCAGGCTGAACAGCCCCAGCTCTCTCAGGCTGTCCCACAGCAGAGGTGCTCCATTCCTTTGATCACCTTGGTGGCCCTCTGCTGGACCCATTCCAACAGGTCCATGTCCTTTCTGTGTTGAGGACTCCAAAGCTGGACACAGTCCTCAAGACTCATCTTTACAAGGTCAACAAGTGTTTTCCCCAGATAACACAATCGTTATTTTTCACTTTTTTCCCTTAGAGGCAAGAAGACGGGTCTGTGTTGTGGCTACTTGGTGTGTATGTCATTCCCAGTCCTGTCCCATAGTCAAGCACGAGGTGTCCCCACCCTTGAAGGTTCCAAATCCAGCTTCCTGCCTTTATATACACAAGTCTCTCCTTAGGGAATATAGGGCTTC
>VXBW01001197.1:179684-222904 GCA_013400375.1 Thinocorus orbignyianus
AACCACTACATGGTTTCCCCACCCCCCACCCATCCCACCCCCCCGAAACACAGAAACAAATTTCTTTCACAAATTTTTGTGACTTCATTTTCTTTCTGGTCCTGGAAGGCCTCAGAGGAGATATTACACGTGTGCTGCCAGGGATGTTGAGGACACAGTACAATCACTGCTAGCTTTCAGAAAAGGAGACCTGGGGCTGGCTGAGTTCAGCTATCCGTAATAACTTGGTAGACATCAGGAGGAGAGAGGTGTTGCTCAGAGCAGCAGGCAGAACCCAGAAAACAAAACCCCCAGGACAGGACGGATCAGGAAAATCACAGCCTAACCCCTCTTAATCAGCCAAAGTGTTCTGTAACTTGTAAAAGCAGCCCCAGGAACTGCTGGGCTGTGCAGCCAGAGAGGTGTCTGGGGAATACAGATACAACCTGCAGTTGACTGAGGATGAGTGGAAAAGATGAAGGAGGATGCCCAAAAGGCCATGATGATTTGAGGGCTTCTGGATTTTGGCAAGGGTCTAGAGTCGAAAGGTAACAGAAAACTGTGCAGCACTTGTTTCAATTAGAGTCAACGTGAATTTCAGGTACAGTCAACGTTCAATAGCCTCCAGATTTCATCATTACAAAGTATTAACATAAAAGGACTAATTTTCTAGACTCAGACTGACAGAAGAGTTTGTGGATTATATGACTAACATTTTGAAACTGTGGAAACAAGGGGATGAAATGCCCACTTCTTACAGTTTCCCCAGTGCACGTTGCCTCCACCACTCCAAATTGTTCCATTTCGTCCATGTTTCCAATAAATGATACTTGGTTTTGGCATTTCCCAACTCCTCAGTTCTTGCTTTTAGGTTTTTAAGATTCTTTTAGTTTCTTTGTACATCCTAGTTACAAAATAAATGACTGATGACTAATGCAAATCATACACTGGGAATGCTGGCCTCTCCTCACTGAACTGATATCCATAAATGAATATGGTCATTATTTCACCAGTTTTCATTAAAAAAATCCTCTTCATAAAAACATTGAACGCAATTCTTCTGCAGAAGACTTATCTTGGTCTCTGCCAGCACCTGAAGACCCAAATCTCTAGATTTACTAGACCTGAATCTCTGCTCCCCAGTGCTTAATTTCTCTGTTCAAATGCTCTCTTCTGACTGTTGCTGTGTAAAAGATCCACAGAAACAACACGATAACCACTGCCAGCTGTGCATTAACCGCCTGTGAATGATCTTGATGCACAGTCTAAATTAACAGTAATAAATGAGAAACTTCCTGTCCCTCATCACTTTCCATTACAGTTACCTTATGTATTATTTGTTAGCCCGGATGAGAAAAAAAGGTAAATGAAAATTTGGTTTTGCGTTCCCGCAAGTGAAAGAGAAGAGATCCTCCAGGATAGATCAGCAAAGTGAATATGGCAGCAGCAACAGCTAAAGCCGAAGTTGAAATGCTTCAGGGTAATACACCCAAGCAAGCGGAGAAGGTTTGCACCTTTTTTTATCCAAGCTGTGTTTACCTTTGTAAAGCACATAAATTATCTTTCTTGATAGCCAAAAGCATCCAACTCTTAGTACTGCTTTCTATGCAAACGGTGTATATGGATTTCCTTAAACTGCCTTAGCAACAAAACCCATGACATCAACATAACTCCCTGCCGTGGACTCTTTCATGCCTTGCACTAAAAGAATGTAGAAATCCTATCCAGAATAATTCAGTCCTCTGCAATGGTGATTGCTTGAGGAAAGTGGGCAGGTGGAAAGTTCTGGAAACAGAAGTTCATTGTTACCCCTGGACACAGAGGGCATGACCAACATTGGTATTAACTGCTCAGTATCCCACAGTCAGGTCTAGCTATTTCTATGACTGTTCTAGATCCTGCCCTTGCTGCTGTGAACACCACCATTCCATCCTCACAAGGAAACTTCTAGATATACCCAGGACCCATTCCATGGCGCTGGTTGGCAGCGTTTGCCCATGGCATGGTTTGGCCATGTTTATGCTCTTAATCTCTGTCATCTTCTAAAATGCAGCTAAAGAAACCAGCAGCAGCTGAGTTTCAGCCAGGCTCCCCAGCCCATGCTCATTCTTGAAGCAAGCTCAGGAGTTGTTTGGGAGAAGGCAGGCTGGTGCAGGCCAAAATCATACCCAGCAGCACAGTCATAGCGGTGCCAGCCACTCCGCTCCAGTACTCAAACCTTGGCACTGCTTAATTTACAGGGAAATCCAGGAACTGGTCTGAATTGTGTTAATCTTTCATCTTAGATCTCATCTATGGCTAATAAACTTAATTCTAGCAGTGACCAGACAGTAAAATCTTTTTTCTCCAGCTACACAGGCTGTTGCATATCATCAGTATGCAGAGCCAAAAGGCTCCACATGCCCAATCCAAAGGCAGTTTCAAGTCAGCGAGAGCCTGGAAAATGAATCGAAAAACAAAATAGGGAACACCATTTGTGTCACTGTACAATTCCTTCGTTCCGCTCTCCCTTCAGTACTGTACCTAACTTGAATTGGGAGAGTGACTCAGAAAAAGGGAACAGCAATGATGAAGGGTGTGAAATGGCTTTCACATGAAGAATCGTTGAGTATTCTTGGACTCTTCTGCCTGGACTTGGTGAGGGTGTGATGAAAGCCTATGAAATCCAGAGTAGCAAGGAGTGGCTGTATTGCAAATGACATCTCACTCTCTTCCAGTGTAAGGACCAGAACCACTAGATTAAGTTAAATGGAGCTGGGTTTACCACATGGAAACATGGTTTTTCACCCAGCAGTTAGAGAGCCTGTAGAGCTTTTACCAAAGAGCTATGTGGATGCAAAAATTTTACATAAGCTTGAGAGGAACCGGACAAGTGCTTGAAACAGAAATCCCCTGGGTTACAAAACAGAAAAATTTCACTGGGGTCAGGAAATCCCCTGAGCTGAAAACAGTTGGAGGCTCTAGGAAGAAATTATCATCTATGCTTGCCCCATTATCACCCATGACTGCCGTGAGCAGACCACTGGGCTCTGAACCACCTTGGCCATTTCCATGTCCCCGCTGGTGACAAAGATGGACTCTGGATGTAATCTTCTGTCTTCACTATCAGGGTCAAAAGCACACTGACAATGCCCTGATGAGAAATGTACTGTTTTCTGAAGGGCCCCAGCCTTGCACTGCGGTGGGAAGAGGCTGTCCCTCCCCAGCACCCTGTATCCCCTGCAGCCACACCGCAGGGTATCCAGGTGTCTAAATCAACTCCATCGTGTCTAAACAACACTAAATTACAGCACCAACTTAGCCAAAACTTGGGGCACGGGGCAAGGACCCTGGTGGCTGCATAGCAGGTCGTAACCTTGGGTTAACACAACAAAAATAAAGTCAGCCTTGGTTGTGCAGTCTTTTTTTTAATGCCTTTCAGAGGTAGTGTGTGGATCCTCGCCAACTGTTAGCACTGCAACTTCGAATCCTCCCTGAAATCCGGCCTGATTCAATTTTCTGTTTAAAACTTTGCTTGTGATATTACACAGGATTTGGGAGTAAGGGAATAAGGCAGGGTGAGCTATCACGGCATGTGGGATCTGAAAGGCCGTTTCAGTCAGTTTCTGCCACAGGAAACAGTGATTTATTGGTGAAATGCCTAATGCAGCTGGGAAGCTTTGCTGAAGTCTTGAGTTTGTGTGAATATTTCCCACATGAGAAAAGCCCAGATGGGAAATAGTCACACAATGGGAGGGAGAAACCTGAAAAGTGGTAATGTCAACAGAGATTTAATAGTAATAGTGTGCAGCAAATTGGACATGCAGTAAAGAGTAATACAGTAGTGAAACAGATCAAAGCCATTTCGGGTTGAGTCACCAGAAGCTTCATCTGAGACGCTGGAATGTAGCCTTAATTTCTGGGCATGTCTTTACCTGAAAGACTAACAGGAATGAATTCTGAGAAGGGTAGCAAAACTACTGTGGAAAAAGAGACCAGTTGCAGATCCGAGGAGAGACCTGTGAGTCCTGGTGGACAACAGGGTGCCCATGAGCCAGCAACTTGCCCTGGTGGCCAAGAAGGCCAATGCCATCCTGGGGGGCATAAGGAAGAGTGTGACTAGCAGGTGGAGGGAGGTCATCCTGCCCTCTGCTCTGCCCTGGGGAGGCCCTAGCTGGAGCACTGGGACGAGTTCTGGGCTCCCCAGTTCAAGAAGGACAGGGAACTGCTGGAGAGGGCACAGCANAGCACAGCAGGAACACTCTGCATTGGTGGAGATATGGGTTAGAAATGTTAAGCCTTTCCCAGTGCTGAGCTTTGGAAATTACTTCCAAAGTCTTCTAAGTGATGTATTTATGACATCATGCCTACGCTTTTATTTCACTTGCAACAAAAATTGCTAAGATACAATCTTGTTGCAGAAAAAAAAAAAATAAAAGCCAATGGTGTCAGTATTGTAATTACTTTCTCAACAGAGATTTTGTGCTGTTATTTTTGACAAAAAAAACCACCCAAACTCCAGTCCTTATGATTCAATAGTAAAGAGAAGTCAAACTAGTCTCTCTACTCCCTCACCCTTCAACAAACGGCTAATCAAAATGAATAGAAACCTCTAATGCACGTAAGATCCCGAATCTTTGCCATTAGCTTTTTCATAGTAGAGACAACTACATCAACAAGCTCAGCCTGTGTGAACAGGAGTTAACAAACGGCTCCCCATTATCTGGGATCCCCAAAATCACTACAGATGTAACCTGCCTCATACAGAAAGCACAGGGTCTGAAGGACAGGGTTAAAGACAGAGTTTGAGCCTTAACATTGAATTTCTTAGATCTTTTTTTGCCTCCTAAGACCACTAGAGTTATTTCAGTAGGTTGTGTGTGTGTCTGATTCTTAAGCAGAGTTTGCAAGGTAAATCTCAGCAGTGTGGCTTATGGTGATCCCCTTTGGAAGGCTGAATGTGAGTAAAGCTAGAAATGCATGAGGTCGGGATAAGCACCAGGCAGTAGTGAACACTCTCCGCATCTACTGCTCCTGTTCAAAGCTGGGATAAGGGTGGCTTATTATCTCTGAGTTTGTTATTCTGCAGATCCACAAACTGTAGCATGACAGTCACACTTGAACCTTCACAAGACATGATTCTGGACATACTGAACTTTATAAGGCATGTGGGCAGCCAGGCCCTAGGCCAGCTTCTGCAACTGTTTTCACTTGCATTTCATCTGCATTTAAAGATGCATACCTATTTAGTTTCTTCTAGTAGTTCCCAATGAATTAAAACAGAAAAGAAAAAGCAAAAAAAAACCAAACACCAGCAACAACAAAAAAAAAAGCAAAAAAGAGAATGGTTTTGCACTGACATTTAAAGAAAAATCTAACTTAATAGTTAGACTATTACAGCTCCTTATTCCTGCAATGGCATTTAGCTCCCACATCATCAAGGCCAGCATTTGCTTACACATGTAGGAATAAACCCCTAACTATGAGAAAAAACTCTCTGCTGGGTGCGGGATGCCATCGGCAATGCGCTAGGGGTCTCCTGCAGGAACAGCGCAACCTTCAAAGCGTACCACTTCACATCTTGCGTTATATTCACCTGTTTTACCACAGCTTAGAGGGCTGGTGGAATGTAGCAGGCGTGGAGATGGTTGCTTTCTTTTGTCACTGCCTTGCTGGGATCGCTGAAGCCTTATGGCAGACAATCTCGAGGATTATTTCCGTTTGCATACTCCCTCCCAAATGCAAGGAAATGAAACATCACCATCCTGTGGGCTGTGAAGGGGGGGTGGAAGCACAGCCCCGTGCCTCGGGCACGGCTGGGAGGCAGTGACCCGGGTCTGGTGCCAGCTTCGAGAGATCAGATTCATACCACAGTGCAGTGTGCTCGTCAGTGAATTGCAGAATTGCATCTCCTGCCTTTCATTTCCCTCCAGGTGAAACAAAGATGACACCAGCTGAGAGGCTCTCTGAGGTGAAAAAGCCCCTAAGCCTTACAAATATCATCAGTCGTAATTTTAATGTTTCACTCTATCTTCAAAGGAGCGTTGCTCTTATAAGGGCAAAGCATTATTTTTCTCTGCCTTCCTCTAGAATAAAACAGGAACCACAACAACAGCTTCAGAAGTTAATGGGACAGCTACCCTCATGCACTGCAGAAAATCCAGACATATCTTTCTTAAGCAACTAAGAAAGGATTTCATTCAAGGCTGTGTGGCTTTTGAGCCTTGAAAAATCTTATTAGTACGATAGGGAGACAAAAAAGTATACATAAGCAACCCATTCTAGGAACCCAGTGGCTTGCAAAGAGAAAGAACACAATTATGCTGAGCTGCATAGACCTAAAGTTTACTGGATCAGACCCCATGTGCCCTAATGCACCGAGTCTGACTCGGACTTGCTGAGCTGCTTTAAGCTCTCTGTCAAAACGGCGTGAGCCTCAGTGATTCATTTCACAAGCATGAGATGCCAGCATAAGGTAAAGCTGATGCAAGCTGGGAGTAGCTGGATCAGGGAGATATGACTCTCATGTCTAAACAGGGCTTTGGGCCGAGCAGAGCTGGCTTAAAGCAACTTTCTCATCACAAAACGGAACGGATAAATGAAGCAACTAATGCAGCTCCTCTGCCTCCCTGCTCCTCCGCTGCCAAAGGGACCGGTGCACTCCACTGGCATCCTCAGGCCCTTTTCATATATCAGCGCAGTCACTGCCAAGAAACGCTAGTCGTGAAATACCTTAATAAGCCCAGTTACCTAAAAGCTCCAGAGAATAGAGGCTTCCAAATTTTTAAAATGCTATTAGGAAGATATTTTCTCAAAGACTTCATTTTGAAATTTAACCCCCAGGTTTGGAACAGCTCTAAAATATCAGCCACTCTTTTAAAAACTAAGCAGCCTTTCTTTTCTCATTTCTGATTTCTTAAACAAACTATTAAGCCAAAATTCCCCAAAGTTCTGAAGTACTTACAATTAAAAATTAAATGTTTTTGTCTCAAGAAGCAGCTATAAAAATAGAAGGAAATGTTTTGCAATACAGCAAGCTCGGTCCTGGTTTTGATACAGTACAACAGTCGGGCCAATGCCCGCAATTCAGTAGAGCACTTTTAACAGATTTTCAGGCCAGAAATGTGCCCGCTCCTTCCCCGGTGAAAACTGCCACTGAATAGGGCTGGAAAGCTGCTGTATATTTAAGGAACTTGAGAGAAAGCCAGAGATCTGATTTAGGCTTCATATCACACCTCTGAAGAAATCTGGATACCATTCTTTGTCTTATTTACTGCTTGGGGTTAATTCTCCTGCATCGCACCAGTCCTGCACCATCACAGGGCAATGCACCAGTAACCCGGAGCTGGCCTGCTCCCACCAAAGCTGAGGCCCCTGTGTCACTCCTGTTGCAGGGTTGTGCTAGCAATGGGAAACCGAAAGCCAAGTCCTGCTTCAAAACCCTTCCCCAATCTTCTCAGCTCCTCCTAAACCAAACACCATGTTCTTAGCTCCTCCTAAACCAACCAGCAACTTCTCAGCTCCTCCTAAACCAACCACCGTGTTCTTAGCTCCTTCTAAACCAACCACCAACTTCTCAGCTCCTCCTAAATCAACCCACACCTCCTCAGCTCCCTCGGGCTGGCTCATCCTCTCCCTCCCTTCTCTCTGCGTGGGCCCAGAGGCCAGAGCCCTGCGCCTCGCCCTCTGCCCGGGCCCTGGGGGTCCTTGCAACAGAAGGATTCAGGAGGAGGGCTCTTGATTTCTCTCCTTCGTGACAGGCTGAGGGCTGGCTGAGAGAAAACCCGCTGCTTTCACTGCCTGCTGGGAAGATCCTGCAACTTTTGGAAAAGATCCAGAAGCTCTTGTGTCGTGTCCCCCCTCCCCATCCCACCCTCACCTCCCGGCAGGGGATCTCACGAAACATGGGCTTTCTACCATTGCAGAATGGTCCAAAGTTAGCCTTTAAAAGCCGTAAATTACGACAGTAAACCAAGGAATTTGCATTTGTAAAGTACACGCCTGAGGTGCAAAACACATTAACAAAATACACAAATAAACAAAGCTGTTAAAAACCAAATGCAATTATACATTCAGGGCAAGGTGCCATGGAAATCCAAGTCAGCTCTGTGTGTGTGTTTGAAGGCAAGATTTTGCCCTGAGTCATAACTATTTTGTTTCCCCCCACCACGGAAAATATACTAGAAGATACTGGTGCAATCATATTATTTACAGGGCACTAGTAGCTAAGGAAATGAATAGAATCATAGAATGGTTAGAGTTGGAGGGGACCTTAAAGATCATCAAGTTCCAACCCCACTGCCCTAGGCACGGACACCTCCCACCACACCAGGTTGCTCCAAGCCCCATCCAGCCTGGCCTTGAACCCCTCCAGGGATCGGGCAGCCACAGCTTCTCTGGGCAACCTGTTCCAGTGCCTCACCACTCTCACAGGAAAAAATTTCCTCCTAATATCTCATCTAAATCTCCTCTCTTTCAGTTTAAAAACGTTACCCCTCATCCTATCACTCCACTTCCTGACAGAGTCCCTCTCCAGCTCTCCTGGAGCTCCCTTCAGATCCTGGAAGGCTGCTCTAAGATCTGCCTGGAGCCTCCAGGCTGAACAGCCCCAGCTCTCTCAGCCTGTCCTCACAGCAGAGGTGCTCCAGCCCTCTGAGCATCTTTGTGGCCCTCAGCTGGACCCGTTCCAACAGGTCCATGTCCTTCCTCTGCTGAGGACTCCAGAGCTGGACACAGGACTGCAGGTGGGGTCTCACAAGCACAAAGCAGAGGGGGAGAATCACCTCCTCTAAATAATAATTATAAATATAATAGGTCTTCTCCTCTTGAGAACACTGCTGTACGTTTTTCTTTTATTTTTTTCTATGCATTATACCAATGCATTTATATATATTGTACCTTGCAAAGACAGTCGTGACGCTTTTCCTCTGGGATGGATGTAGATGTATAGATTTGCAAGGGGTAAATAATCAACTGTGTGATTATATGACTGACGATATGTACATTCTGCAATCGTCTTTAGCACATTGCGGAATGAACCCCTATAGAGCTAACGTTTGTAAAAACTGCTTTGTAGTCCTCAGATGAAAGACACTACAGGAGCGCAAGACCTTATTATCATTATTCAAACAGTAAGCCTGAAATAAAGCATGAAACTACTGCCAGAGTGACTGTGGGGAGGTGGGAGCAGGGCAGGAGTGCGAGAGAGGGTGAAACAGCAGCTGGCATTCTCATTTGCTGCCATTAGCATGGATCACATATCTCTACATGGAGAATCATTTTCTAATTCTACCTCGGGAGGGGAGAGGGGGAAAGAGAGGGGCATTCATTCCACGTCATTCAGAAAGGACCTTAATGACCTATTTATTACGCTGCTTCCTTCAGGGAGCTTGCTATAGGGTTTTGATTTCAGCTACGATAGACAGACTGCTGGAGGAGAAAAAAACACTTCCTGAACCAGTGCTCTCCTTTCCCCCTCTTAACCCCGAATTTTACATCAAGTTATATTGTTCTCTTTCCCCTTTCTGTGTGTAATGCCAAAACACATATTCTTATACACAGATACACACCGAGATCACTGAGAGCTACGAATATTGCTCTCTCAAGAAGCAGGATAGTGGAAGATGGCCTTGATCCTGTGCAGAGAGGCCTGAGAGGATTTTGTTTAACTCTCTCAGTTGGGATTCTCATTTGTTAAGATCAAAATTCAGTTTGATTTGTTCAGTCCTTTAAAGCTGAACAGTAGAGTTAAAATGGGACATGATTTTCATTTAATATCAGAGTCATCAGAGCTCCCATGCAGCTCCTGCTCCTAATTGCAGATATCCTTCTTTACAGTGGAGAAACAGTTTTAAATATCAACCCATCGTGTCTGCAGCTCTTAAACAATAAGGGCTTTAGCAGCAAATAAGCATTACTTGTATGTCATAAAGACAGAGCAAGGAGAAATATGAGGTTTTAGAGTGCCCCCAAAACATTGACAGCAGACAGGTTTTGGTATGACTGGTTGAGAAAGCATCAAAATTTCACAGAATCACAGAATGGTTAGAGTTGGAAGGGACCTCGAAAATCGTTGAGTTCCAACCCCCCTGCCCTGGGCAGGGACACCTCCCACCACACCAGGTTGCTCCNCAGAGGGGCAGAATCACCTCCCTGGCCCTGCTGGTCACGCTTCTTTTGCTGCAGCCCAGGATGGGGTTGGTTTCTGGGCTGCCAGCGCGCACTGCCGGCTCATGTGGAGCTTCTCACCCACTGTGTTTCTGATTTCAGCAGTGTTTGCCCCGCCTTTCTTCACTATGTCAGGAGTAGTGCAAGACTGGGGGCCTTGCACATTCACACACTGATGCAGTCCTCTACTTCTGCATGGTTCCTCTAGGGCACCAGGCACCTAGCAGCTGTTGTAAAACCAGGAAATCTAGTGGAGCATTTGGGGGAGAACAGAATTTCATCACAGGCTAAATCCTTAGGTGGTCCAAACTGGGGTAACTTCACCTGAAGTCAGTGGAATTGTGTCAGTTTACCTCAGTGGGAAGCCGTGCCCATTTCTTCCAAACAACTTGCAACTGAACAACATGCAAGCACCACTCAAGGCTGTATATATATTTAATCCCGTGATAATACTTGACAGAAGTGGATTGTCCCCGATTGACTGATTCTCCTGTGCTTCTGAATGCAAAAGCCTCAACCACTTAATCTACATCAAAGTTGCAGGTAAAAATTCCAGGCTGCCACCATAAATTAGCAGCGAGTGCACAATTAGAAGAAATTCTCCCTACAACTGGGGCAAATATGCTCCAGTTGAATACACATTTTCATTGCATCTCACGCTAGAGGCCCTTGGTGGACTTACGTAGAAGAAGCTGAGGTAGGAGAATGATGGACTGCTTCCTTTTGCCATCCCTTCCAACCCAGCTGGCCCTGCTGACTTCCTGCTGTGGAATTGCACAGGCCTAACAACCACACTCTGGGCCTCTCCTAGCTATTGCAAGAGTTTGCCACACAGGGATTTTCCTCCTGTATCTGCCAAAGAAAGAAGGAAAGAGCAAGGAAAAGACTGAGAGATCCCAACTTACTGCTTTATCTTTTGTCCTCCTTCCCTCATTGTATTATTTTTCTTTAAAAGCTGTGTGCAAATATAAAATTACGTGCTACATCAAAAGGATCATGGTCACTGCAAAATGCCTGTTTTGCCCTAATTCTCCTGTTCTTACATTGTCTGCACTGTCCTGCACCTTTGCACAAGCATAAAACAAGAAATAGAGTTGCATTTAAAACATAGTAAGGGGAAATACAAGAGAAGGATCAGGAGAAAGAGAAGGGTTGAATGTAATATTTTATGAGATGCAAATCAGTTCTACAGGGTTTCCCCTTAAAAGTCTATTATAGTACGTTAATTGTGATTTTATACACTAAGTGACAGGGTGTACTCCTCCTTGGTATTGAATTTATGAATAAAAGACGATCGCCAGCCTGAGTTAAATGCTGGTGAAGGCGTTTCACCGAAGCCTTTGGCTACAGAATTCCATTTCTTCAGCTTCATTCACATTCAAATGTTCACACTGATAACTCAGTTCTCCTCAGCCAAGGGAATAAAGGGGGCTCTGATGCCTGATTCCACTTTCAATTACGCTGCTGCAACTCCAGCATAACTCCAAGGAAGTCGAGTTTAACACTAGTGTGAAAATCAGTACAAGAGCAGGGTGGGTCCAAAGGCTGCTCTGACGATGTGTCAGTCATAGAATCATAGAATGGTTAGAGTTGGAATCACAGAATGGTTAAGAGTTGGAAGGGTCCTTGGAGAATTCCATCCCCCCTGCCCTGGGCAGGAACACTTCCCACCAGACCAGGCTGCTCCAAGCCCCATCCAGCCTGGCCTTGAACCCCTCCAGGGATGGGGCAGCCACATTTCTTCCTAGTATCTCATCTAAATCTCCTCTCTTCCAACTTAAAACCATTACCCCTTGTCCTGTCATCCCCCCTTGTCTTGTCAAGGGCTTTTCCGTTGGACTGCATGGGTCTGAGAGGACAGTGTGAAAAAAGCTGTGCCCTGGATGGCACTGCAGGATCCCATTAAAAAAGTACAACAAACCTTCCTGACCCAATAGTTGAGACAGTGAAAGAGTTCCTGAAGCCCCGATGGGTTGGATGCAGCTAAAGGTGACTTGGTGCCTCTGGCAGTGCCAGGGGTGAGGAGGGTGAGGAGGAGCTCAGGGGGGAAAGGCAGAGGCGGCACTCAGTCTGCCATCACGTCCACCACCCTTCCCCGGGGAAGCGGTTCTGGAAACCTTGGTGAAATGCACACAGCCTGGAATCATCCAGAGCTGTCACAAACATAAACCCCACAACAGGCCTGAACTCTGCATCTTCAGCCTCACAGCAGGGGACTGGAGAACTACCTGGAGTTTACAGCCAGATGCCAGCTTCCTCTGCCTTGAAAATATTCCCATTCAAGGTTATTTTCTCATCCTCAGGTCCTTTTCCAACTTGGGTGTGTAACTTAAAGACCTCTAAAACTCTATCTAAAAATTTATCGCAGGCTTGCAAAGTTTAGATGACACTGTCAACGGAAACCTTCAAGATACTGCATCTGCTCTGATCTATCTGGACAAATGTCGCAATTACCGAAAGATTTTTTTCCGTTTCTGGGCTTGGCGCAAAAATTCTTCAAACTCACAGAAAGTGACTTTTGAAGGCAGAAATCTGAAGTGTGGATCTGTATTGAGGCAGCTCGAAAAAGGGACCGTGTGTCAGATGTTTTGATCACTGAAGAACTTTGCCATTAAAAACAATTCACCCTTTCTAGAAAAAGCTTTTATTGGCCTTGGCCAAAGAATGTCACGTTCCAGATGTACTCCTGTCTACTCACTAAATTTGATTCCACATGGGCCAGTCACTAATTACCAATTTTAGTATAAGCAATGAAGGATGTTTGTAACCCCAAAGCAAGAAGCTCCATCAGAGAAGAAAAGCTAAAACAATGAAGTGATTCTCTAGGTGGGTCTTTCTCAAAGAGTCTGCATAAAGGATGGTCTTTCTCCCAATAAGGTTTGTTTCCTTCAGATTCTCCCAGAAAATTGCCCTAAGCCTCCAAATTCCAAATATTAATCTAAAGTGTAATTAAAGTAGAAATAATGATTTTGGAGACTCATTATCCCCAGGCAGCAGGCCATAAATGTAGGCTTATGCATTTGTTGTGTCAAATAAGCAAAATTCTAAATCCATCCAAAATACCTGCTTTTAAGCAGAAATTCCTAGCTAACTCAGGCTTTGTTCATTTCCCTCCTGCGTAATTAGCTACCAAATTACTTTCGTTCAGTGCAGTTATTGCTATTCTACTTGTAGTTATTGTGCACTCAAAATAATCAGATACTGTGTCTTTAACAATGATAACGTTGGAAGGGACTTAACACAGACTAAAAATTAATCTGCAGTCAGTGTTTTAACATATACATGGAAAAAACTGAAATGGGTGGCTGCTGTAGCCACGCCAGTGGCACTGCCCTGCACCAGCCAGGAAAGCAGCAGCTTTCCGGTTGACTTCCAGAGACTTAGGGTTTCACTGATCAGTTCCACAGAAAGCTTACGTAGGAGTTATTGTGACAAACGGCTAAAACAGAAAAGATTTGTGGGGTTTACATGTCTCTCAGCATCAGGAGCACGCATCAAAACTGAATATGTCACTGTATTATCTGGCTAAAGCTTCAGCCTTTTTATATCTCCAGGTCTAAAGAAGAAAGTGGGACAGAGAAGCCCTCAATCTCCCATTAAACTTACATGAGTGTTCCACCTTCCCTACATTGCCCTGGATCACTCCACTGAGATGCAGCCCTTCCCTTGGTGCTCCTGACCAAAGAAGCTCTCCCTCACAGGATCACAGCATCACAGGATGATATGGGGTTGGAAGGGACCTCTGGATATCATCTAGGCCAACCCCCTGCCAAAGCAGGTCTACCCAGAGCAGGTCCCACAGAAGTCTGTGCAGGTGGGTTTGGAATGCCTCCAGAGATGGAGACTCCACCACCTCTCTGGGCAGCCTCTGCCAGGGCCCTGTTACCCTCAAAGGAAACAAGTTCCTCCTCATGTTTAGATGGAACTTCTTATGTTCCAGTTTGTGTCCATTTCCTCTTGTCCTGTCCCTGGGCAACACCGCAAAAAGACTGGACCCATCCTTTAGATACCCACCCTTGAAGCATTTCTGCAATTGATGAGATTCCTGCTCAGTCTCTTCTCTAGAATAAAAAGACCCAAGTCCCTCAGTCTTTCCTTGTAAGAATCATAGAATTGCCTAGGTTAGAAGGGACCTTTAAGATCATCTAGTCCAACCATCAACCTAACTCTGATTAAAAAAGCCAAAAACCAAAATCAGCCCACCCCCATCACTAACCCATGTCTCTAAGCACAGTGTCAACCCAGCTTTTAAATACCTCCAGGGATGGTGCCTCAACCCCTTCCCTGGGCAGCTCATTCCAAGGCTTAATAAACCTTCCTGTGTAAAAATTTTTTCCTCATACCCAATCTGAACCTCCCCTGGCACAACTTGAGGCTGTTTTGTCCTATCACTTTTTACTTACGAGAAGAGACCAACCTAGTCCTTTCAGGGAGCTGCAGAGAGCAAGAAGGTCTCCCCTCAGCCTCTTCTTCTCCAAGCTGAACATCCCCAGCTCCCTCAGCTTCTTGTAAGACTTACTCTCCAGACCCCTCACCAGCTTCTGGGTGCCTCATCATCTTGGTAGCCCTCTGCTGTACCCTCTCCAGCAGTTCCCCACCTTTGTGAACTGAGGAACCCAGAACTGGACCTCCTCTCCTTCCCATCCACACTGGAGGGAGCAGCCCTCTTCCATCCTAGCAAGGGTGTGGGCAGCTGGCGATTCAGCAAGGCAGTCACAGCCCTGCTGGAAGCTGGAGGAAGGCAGACGGGAAGGGGTCAGATGAAGCGCTTGGGAACCAGTCTGCGTCTCTTCAGGCCTAGCTCTTCTGTGATCAATTGTTTTAATAAAAGCTTATTTCATTTTACGTATTGTAGGTAGAGGTTTTTTAGAGAAAAGCATTATCAAAGCCACAGACTTTTGCAAATTCCAATTGCTTTTCTTTCACATGTTTTTAATCCATTCTAGCTGTCCCACCATAAATAAAGTACATTAAATATTGTGGCTGTCATTATTGCAGTGAGTCCAGTAGCAAATAAAAATACGTGTTTACAGGGTAAATGATACGACATATAAAAAGGAGGCAAGCAGGTAGCATGGAGAGACAGATCCTAAGAGAGAGAAATTTCTAACCAGACATCACTGCGCAAGCCCTGAAGAAGAGTAACCTGAATCTGTAAATAGGATGGGTCACGGAAGATAAGGACGAGAAAGCAAAGCACTTGACTGTCTCCTTTATGAAAAAGAACAAGAGGCGAGTGAGGGGCTGCTGCCATGGGCAATCCCGAGAGTCCCCTGCCAGCTGGGAAAGGCATTAGTGGCCTCTCACCCCAGGAAGAATGAGACCGTGCAAAGACAGTGGTCCTCTCTCCTCCCCCTCCTGCCAATCCTTTTCCTACTCACCAAGACAATGGGGAGGGAACAGGTACTGCTAGATACAGGTTGAGAATAGTGGTATCCACAGGTGAATTTGGATTTGGGTTCCCTCATGGAAACCATAATTTTCTGTGAAATGCGAGATTCAAGTATCCCAAAGAGGCTATTGAGGAAAAACAATTTAATCCAGAGAAATGCGTCTGGGGGTGGGAGGGGAGCATTACTGTATGTCTGCACAGCAAAAAAAAAAGAAAAAAAAAAAAGAGATGGCACCATGTGTTGTATGTGGCAACCCATGATTTCATGCCAGCTCTAATTTTGTTAGCCATAAAAACATGCATGACATAGACCTCCAAACGGCTGCACAAGCCACCGCACACCTTACATCCCCTCATGCTGAATTTTCTGTGTCTAGTCTTTCACTGATATTGTCTCCTGTGGAATCTTCACGTAGTCATCCTCCCAGTTTCTGGGTAGATAGGTTGTTAGGAGCGTTGCTGATGACTGCAGCAAGATCTTAGCAGACGTTACAGATGATCAGTGCACACATATTGCACAAGGAGACAGGCAAGCATTTAACTGTCCATATTTCCAAGTGTGTTGTTAAACTCATTTGCTTCCAGCTGGCAAATGGAATAAGCTGCCCTGCAGCCCTACCAACATGAGGAAAGCGAAGAGCAGGCTGAAGACACACAACCATACCTTAGCCATGTGCAGGGAAAACACTGAAAGGCTAGTGGGCAAATTCTTGCTGTTGTAAGAACCCCACCAAGCAGGAGATGTTGTCACTTGGGGTTTACACAAGGAGATGCAGGCAGAAGAGGACAAGCTTTGGATAGGGCTGTAGTTTCATGCCAGATATTCTCAGCACAAAGGGGAAGGAAAGGAATACAGTGTAGCTTTGCCACTGAATATACCGACACGTCAAGGACGGACACCTTGAATAAACTAAGGTTAAAAACAGATCCCTGTTGGCAACCTGAGCCTGCTGAAACGCAGAGCTCCATTACCCACGATGAAGTCTCTAAGGAAAGAGCTGGCAAAGCTACATCTTTATTCCCACTGTAACTTCCAGCCTAGCAGTGACAAGGAAGACTTTGGGTATGCCAGACTCACACCATTACACAGTTTGAAACCCACTGTCATCTATGAGGTCTTCGGGGCAAAGCATTTCTGCTAGTGATGCCAGTAACTGAACCCAGACATATGGTATTAGAGGAGCTCTCCTGACAACCTCTGCTGTACCTTTGGCAAGTACACAAGTACCTCCGGCTGGTCACAAATACCTCTGGCATCATCCCAGCTTGCTGGGGAAACTGAACCATTCATTAGAGCAACTCCCAGCCACCAAGGCTGTAACTAATGCCATTGCTATTGCAGAAGGAGCTGACAATAGAGAAGCAATTCAGGATTACAATATCAAAACATCCTGAGAAACTGGAAAGAATGAAGGAAATCACCAGAGCTGGGAATGAAACCCAGGAGAGAAAGAATCAGCCATCTTTCCAGAGTCTGCCCAATACACAGAAGATGGAGAGTCACAGGGCAGTGGTACAGTCAGAGTAGGTGCAGAAACTCATCCTACAGGAAATGTAAAAGAAACAGCAAGCAGACACTGACCTGAAGTCAGCACACCTGGGAAAACACGACATGGGGTTTCAGATCAATACTTAGAAGTCATAGAATCACAGAATCACAGAATGGTTAGAGTTGGAAGGGACCTTAAAGATCATCCGGTTCCAACCCCCCTGCCATGTGCAGGGACACCTCCCACCACACCAGGTTGCTCCAAGCCCCATCCACCCTGACCTTGAACTCCTCCAGGGATGGGGCAGCCACAGCTTCTCTAGGCAACCTGTTCCAGGGTCTCACCACCCTCACAGGAAAGAATTTCTTCCTAATATCTTACCTAAATCTTCCCTCTTTCAATTAAAAACCATTAGCCCTTGTCCTGTCACTCCACTCCCTGACCAAGAGTCCCTCTCCAGCTCTCCTGGAGCTCCCTTCAGATCCTGGAAGGCTGCTCAAAGGTCTCCCTGGAGCCTTCTCTTCTCCAGGCTGAACAGCCCCAGCTCTCAGCTTGTCCTCACAGCAGAGGTGCTCCAGCCCTCTGATCATCTTGGTGACCCTCTGTTGGACCTGTTCCAACAGGTTGTCCATGTCCTTTCTCTGCTGAGGACTTCAGAGCTGGGCACAGTAAGATGCATGTGGCTGAGAATCCAGCTTTAGCACCTGAGATATTAACATCCCCCAGGAGCACCCCTTCTGTCTCTGATCTCCCCAAACCTTTCTAAGAAAAGCAGTCGGACATTTCTCCATCGGGAGTCAAAGCTGCTGTGCACCGTGAGATGAGGGGGCAGCAACGTTGTTCCTTCTTTGCTAAAGGACCCCAGAGGACACAATGGAGGCAAATCCCAGAGCTGATCAGATCCCATGAAGCAACTCATACCAGAGGTAACCCCATGCTTCCAGCTGAATTGGGAAAAGTAGCGCTGCCTCAGGGTGACTGGCAGTCATCCCGGGAGACTGGGAATTATCTCATGAGACTGGTATGTGTTTCAGACCTGGGGCTGGAGACCCATGTGAGGTGATCCAAAAAACAAGTTTGCAGTGTGCTGTTTGTGAAAAGAGAATTTAGGGTGTAATGCCATAATGTCTAATTTTCAGATTCAACAGCTTAAAAAAAGCCTCAAATTCAAACCTAGGGAAGTGCTGATGGGCAGCTTTTTGCTGTCAGCTAGAGGGACTATATGGTCACAGCATGTCACTGCTCTTATCCCCATCAGGAAGGCCTTCTTGGGCAGGGCACAAGGGCAAGGGGCAAGCTGAGGGACCTGACGCTGTGTTCCGTCACCCACCACCTTTTGCTCAGCCAACCTCCCACTGAGCCCTGCAACAGCATCCACGCAATTCAGCGCCGAAGGGGAATGCGAGTGCAGTGCATCTTCCCCTGAACGCCTGCAATGGTGACAGCAGCAGAGACAGCCCGTAGATTGATGGCAAAGACACAGAAGACAGAAGCATGTTGCTTATCAGACAGCATGGCCCACCACATGCCAACATGAGGTATTTCCCTATGCACTAGATAGTTACTCAGCACTGACTGAAGGGCCAGGAGCACAGCATGGCTTCCTGTGACGAGCCCAGAGAAGGAGCAGTGTGAGGCACACAGGGAAAAGGGACAGAGTGAGAGCCAGCAGCCTGCTTGGCACAGAAGGGAAAGACTTGGGATCATGGTGCAAATGGATTTTTACCTTGATGTCAAATAGCTACAGAAACCAAGGGCAATAGGCAAAGTCCAAGGGTGCTGGAATACTTGGCGCTTGGTATGTGAGGTAGCTACAGACTCAGGGCTGCAAAAAAAAAAAAAAGGCAACTGCAAAAAGAAGACATCAGCACAAGAGGACAAATAAAACCAAGGGACATAAATAAATAAATAAATAAAACAAAGCCAAGGGACATGGGATGAGCCTCAGGATTCAGAATGAGCTATTGGATTCAGAAAAAGAGGTTTACGTCACAGCATTTCGGAATGGCAAGTCATGAGTCAAGCTGGTAACACAAGGTGGGCAAGGCCCCTGCCAGCAAGTTGTTTCAGCCATCTGACAACCCATCAGCTGCAGTGGCAACATGACATAGTCAGGCCACATCGTTTTTCACCCCAGCAGCTATCAACTAGGGGAAAAAAACAGCAAAACACAACTGCAAGGAAAGAAGCCTCCAGGAGCTGGAAAAGGTGACCACAAAAGTTCTCTACATAGTAACCTGCATGGAAGTGGAGCAGAGGGGCAGGAGTTGTCACCTAGAGAAGTTCCTGGGGAGCACCTGGAACTTCACCTGCACCTGCAGCATCCCAGATGGAAAGGGTTTCAAGTCTGTTTAATATTCTGAACTCGGAGCATTCTCCTTCTCAGCCAGAATGCAAAATGAGGTGCAATGGCTTATTTCACTGAAAGGGCCAAGAGGTGCTTACTCTCTGCTAGAGCCCAGGGGAGACAGGGTCTGTGACTCAGTTGCTTGCCCTGGGTCTGGGACAGCCAAGCACCACGCACTGCCCAAGGCAGGCTGTAAAGTTACAGTCTTCTGTATGGTGTTAAAGGGTGCTGTGATACGAGGGGCTGTTTTTTGAAGAGGATATTAAAGCAATTTCTTGAACACTTGCTCATTAAAAATTCTACTGCTGGTTTAACAAGAGTAGGACGCAATGTCAGGCACTGCAAGCTTTTATTAGGAAATGCTAAATCATGCCAAACATTCCTGGCCTGAGTTTCATATCAAACCTAAAGATCAGTTCCCTTGATTTGTCAGAAGATCCCAGACTTAGCTTTTAAACCTGTGTTGCCAGATCAGATCATGTATATAAATGATCTTTATCAGTTTCAAACCTTACCATGTGTCTGCAGAGAAAAAGCCCCCAAAATGCAATTTGTACTTCCTTCTATCCTCCAATTCCCAGTCCTACCTAATTTCCTATCCAACTGGTTTTGCTTCTGATGGGTTTTCTGGTTCTTCTCTTTTCTTTATCCCTTCCTCAGCTGGTGGGCTCGGTCTGCCCCTTTCATGCCCCTGCTGTGATGAAGTGCCTGCAAACAAGGATGAAGACATTTTTCCGAACGTGTCAGGCTTGAAACTGTTGCCGAGCTTCCGCTGTTAACAGCGCACACCTTTCCACCTTACAGGCAGCAATACGACCATCTGCCTCGGGCTTCCAGCTGACTGGCAGCTGGGAACTGAGATTACAGGAGAAGGAGAAGTCGTGCTTGGCCACACAGACATGCTGCTAGAAGGGAGAAGGGAGTTGGGAAAGCCCTTGGGAAATCCCAGCATTTTACTGCAATCAGGACAGATCCCGGTTTCAGCAACTCAGCTGGGACCCCAAGAATGCTTTGCGTGGCTAAGACAATCCCAGTAACACAGCACATCTGGTAACCCTATGGACAGAGTTAAAAGGAAATAAAACTTCCCAGGGAAAAGGTCAAAACTTTGATTAATATCTCCTAGGAAAGCAAAGTGCTTGCTGCTTGCTGCTTGCTGCTTGCTCTCACAAAGGTTTTGCATTACTGCAACTCCATTAATTTCACTGGAGTCACCACAGACTTTCACCACTGCTAGAACAGCACTTTCTGGTGGGTCAACTTTGATGCTTTATTCCTCGCTCCCTCAGATTTCAAGACATTCACACTCTACAGGTCTGGGAATTTCTCCAGAATAGCTGTCAGGGGGCTTGATAAGTGTATCTTAGCGTGTATATTCCCAGCTGCTCCATATCTCATATACTTCACTCTCTAGCTCTGGCAAGCACCATCCCAGCAGATGGCTCTGCATGGGCAGTTCAATACACAAGCCCATATTAAATGCCTTATTTATTTATCGATATAAAAATACCTGTATATTTTTATTTACTCGCTGTTGTTTATACACTTTGATTTGGACATCTAGACCATAAAGAGTTCCCAGTCCAAAGCCTAGGCACTCCAGCAGATCAGTCACTTAATGAAGCCGAGATGAGAAGAGCAGTAGGAGGCCAAATGGCATCTCTTTGCAGTAGGTATCTCTTTGCACCTTCTCTAGTGGGAGGTGTCCCTGCCCAGGGCAGGGAGGTTGGAACTCAATGTTCTTTAAGGTCCCTTCCACTTCTAACCATTCTGTGATTCTAAGATAAAACAGCGTAGGTATTCACCTCAAATCTAATTACCCCCAAATTACTACAGAAAGCTAATTCCTCCAGCTAAAACATTCATGTTTCCGGCTGAAGCTCCCCGAATCCAACTTTTTACCATTAGACATGCTTGCTTTCATGTGCTTCAAAATCACCACCTAGGCTATGGTTATGTGAGAGTTAACTGAAAAGGCTATGAAAGAGCAGCGTGCCCCTCTGATCTCCTGGGCATGACCAGGCAGGCTGCAGGCTTGGGCTCAAGGCTTCCCATGTGCCTCAGAGGTTGGGTTCCTACAGCACCATGGCAGAATGGTCCCATACACAAGGTAAAAGTACTTATTTTATGACCAGTTCTGGGCTCCCCAGTTCAAGAAGAACAGGGAACTGCTGGAGAGGGCACAGCAGAGGGCTACCAAGATGATGAGGGGCCTGGAGCATCTCTGTGATGAGGAAAGGCTGAGGGACTTCAGTCTTTTTAGTCTGGAGAGGAGAAGGCTGAAGGGGGATCTGATCAACACCTATAAATACTTCAAGGGTGGGTGTCAGGAGGATGGGGCCAGGCTTTTTTTCAGTGGTGTCCAGGGACAGGACAAGAGGAAATGGGCACAAACTTGAACATAAAAGTTGCATCTAAACATGAGGAGGAACTTCTTTCCTTTGAGGGTTGCAGAGCCCTGGAAGAGGCTGCCCAGAGAGGTGGTGGAGTCTCTGTCTCTGGAGACATTCAAACCCCACCTGGACATGTTCCTGTGGTGGACCTGCTCTGGCAGGGGGTTGGAGTAGATGATCTGCAGAGGTCCCTTCCAACTCCCTATCATTCTGTGATTCTATGATTTGGCTGTGCCATGCTATAAAGGAGGAAAATAAACTGCCAAGGTTCCCAGGGATGAACACTTCATGAGCTATTTTCACGTATGTATCCTTTCCTCAGCAGAAGCACAAAACCAAAAAGTGCATCACTGCAAGTCTTGCCTGGCAAGTCTTCTGATAACTCATGCTTAAACATTTTGCAGTGGAAGCAGGCAGAGGTCCCAAAGCCAAGGTGCAAAGTCAAACTGGAGATGGAGGCTCAGGCTGGGACATCAAACCCCGACAAACATGCAGCTCCAAGGCTCTGTGTCAGACCCGGGTTGGAAGTGATCACTGTTGGGAGTGCTGCAATTGGGCTGGGCTAAGCTTCTAACAGGCAAGCCTGATGGCCCCTTCACTCCTGCCGCATGGGAATAAAACTGCAATCCATAAAATCACAGAATCATAGAATGGTTAGAGTTGGAAGGGACCTTAAAGACCATCCAGTTCCAACCCCCCTGCCCTGGGCAGGGACACCTCCCACCACACCAGGTTGCTCCAAGCCCCATCCAGCCTGGCCTTGAACCCCTCCAGGGATGGGGCAGCCACAGCTTCTCTGGGCAACCTGTTCCAGGGTCTCACCACCCTCACAGCAAAGAATTTCTTCCTAATATCTTACCTAAATCTCCCCTCTTTCAGTTTAAAACCCTTACCCCTTGTCCTATCACTCCACTCCCTGACCAAGAGTCCCTCTCCAGCTCTCCTGGAGCTCCCTTCAGATCCTGGAAGGCTGCTTTAAGGTCTCCCTGGAGCCTTCTCTTCTCCAGGCTGAACAGCCCCAGCTCTCTCAGCCTGTCCTCACAGCAGAGGTGCTCCAGCCCTCTGAGCATCTTCATAGTCCTAAGGAAGGGCCAGAAGGAAAAACAAAATATTCTCCAATTCTCAAATTGGATGTGTTTGTTTTGTTTACTGAATTTTCCATTTCCTGCGTACTGTACATTGAGCAGAGCGATTGCAGCAGCATATGTACCCAAAGAGCAGGAAACAGACTGCCAACGACCTTCTCGGGGTATCAGCAAAATAAACAAACATAACATGCACATCAGGCGGTCTGAGCACCAGCACTGGGATGAACTGAATGTGCCGAGAAAAGCGCCACTGGAATTTCCACTTTAAACCACACCGAGCTGTAAAGCCACTCGGGTGCAGGGAGCAGGCACAGTCAGATTGGCGCGTGCATGTTTTAAAAGAGGTAGATTAATTCACATGAGCCAAGCGGCTCAGCTGGAACTGCTGCTTGGCTGCTAGCTTCAGCTCCCATCGCTTTTCCTGCCCTTGCAAAAGACTTTCCTGCTGAGAAGGCAAGTGTCCCCAGCGGCCAGGCTGGTGGTGCAGGCACTGGGCAATGACCTGCCAGCCTTTACTCCGCAACTAAGGGAGGCAGATGCAGGGGGTCTGTCCTTGGTGAGCAGAGAAAAGGAACCTGCCCCAGCAAGGGTGGGTTTGACCCCAGAGAGGTGGTCGAGTCCCCATCCAATGTGTTTCAGAGTTGTTTAGACGTGGTGTTGGGGGATATGGTTTAGGTGAGAACTTTGTCGAGTGGGGCTGATGGTTGGACTCCATGATCCTAAGGGTCTTTTCCAATCCGAATGATTCTGTGATTCTATGACCCAGAGGAGGAGTGTGCCATGTTCTGCCCCCGGGGCTGACCACTCTGCAGGGCAATCACTTCTCAGGGAACTGAACCTGGCTGTGGGCAAGGGACTCCAGAGGAGTAACACACCTACACACGTGTGTGTGTGTGTGCATATATATCTCATGTGTCCATATGGCTAGCGGCTTGAAGTGATTGACTTCTGGGAAAGATGAAAAATGTTACTGAACCCTTGTGGAAAAGCCTGAAAGAATTTAATAGAAAGTTACAGCCTTTCTCAAGAATTTAATATAGAATTATATAGGACAGTTAAAAACAATCATAGAAAGGATATTACTCTCTATTAAACTCTATAGGTTTCAGAACAGTTTAAATAGGGCCTTTTAATGTTTCTGCAAAGATTCCTATTACATCCTGTAGGGCTTTACCACATGGATCCTAGCAGCCATCAGGGAAAACCTGGTGCCAGGGAGCTCCTAAGCAAACAAGTTAAGTCATTCTGATAATCTCCATTAGACTGAGCTCTGCAAGTTCTGCTGCAGCTCCGTGAGCTTCTATGAGATTAGAAATAGTCCCAATAGCTCGGGGTCTTGGAAGAGACTTTCTGCTCTGGTGCCCCCGTAGCGTGTGGTCATCACCGCATCAAACAACCTTTCCTCTTTTCACTGGCTGGACCTTACAGGGATGTAGAGATGTCATAGCTAAAAACAAAGGATAGCCTTCATTTTGGATTAAGGGAATAAACACAGCTGCATGAAGGTGAACAAAATATCTAGGAGTATTGGCGGCTGGGACACCTTCTGGAAAGCCATCTCCAAGGCATGTGGGCACTAACCACTGCCTTCAGCCAAAACTTTTGTTTTAGATTTTTTTTCTCACAGAATAATACTTGTGTACCAACTTAAGCATTGGAAGCATGTTAAATTAGATAGTTTATGGAAAGTATCCATGCTCATAGCCGTATTCTGATACATTAACAGAAGAGTGGACACGCTATTTTGGGTTATAGCACCCTTGCAAACCATCATTACACAGTGAACTCTACATACAGTAAGACATGTGATTAATTCACCTCATTTTGTCCACACTTTCTGTGCTCCATTGCCTTCAGTTTAGTGACGTTTAAAATCTCTAAACGTATATTGCATCTTTTCCCCTCAGCACAGGCATCCTAAATATCCCCAAATCTACCTGCAGTCACTCATAGGAACCTGAAAAACTTCACGTCATGTAAGCCTGTTGTGCACCTTATTCAGCCTGCGCAGCCTGACAGCACCTCAGCACTTACACACTGACTGTAAGAGCCAGCAGAGCAGTTTGGTGATCCTCCCGTGGCCCAGAGAAATGTTTGATGCTATTGTTTGAAGCCTGCCAGACTCCAGTCACCAGAATAACATCAGTATTATATGGCTGCAAGTGTCATACACTAAGATGCTGAAAGGTCCTTTGATTTCACTGAATGTCTTCTCTTCATAATGATTTAAAATATCAGAATATAAAGAAGTCCTAACACTGTAATTCGTCATAAAGATTTTTTTTTGTATCTTGGTATTTCCTATCTAATAACAGCCCCCAAACAATCTTTTAGATTGTGTGAATTCTGGCATTCTCTACAGTAATTTAAATTTCAAAAAATGCTCATCCCTTCAAACTTGATATTCAGTCAGTTTTAAAAGTAAAAATCAGTTATCAGCAAAACAAAAACCAGCAAGAACTAGTGTAGGGGCCCCGAATACTTTGCATAATTCACCCAGCTCTACATACACCTTACTTTAGAGGTGTCTAAACAGCGGGGGAGGCAGCAGACTGTGTACCTGAGCTGTCCTTATACACCAACTGGAGCCAGAAAAAACTCCTCTTAATACCCACGGCAAAGGCTCAAGACGCTTCAAAGATTTACATGGTCATAGAAAATGATTAATGTGAAGCTAATTGTTTGCATAAACATGTCTGCAAGATGAGGTTCCAAAAGCTGGAGCAGAGACACTGAAGGACCCATTAGACAGACTTTTCTCTGAACCCAGGTTTTCCAGATCTGTTTGTGGAAGAGCTCTCAGCGTGACTTGCTCGGTAATACTGTAAAATGCTGAAATGTTACTGGTGTCTGAATCCATTTTTCCTCTGGTTGTCATTCTTTACAGTCCAACCAAATTCAAATGCTCACTGGAAGCACAACTGCAAGGAGGAGAAAATCCCTCTGCCTGGTGAGAGAACCAGAAGCAAGAATCTTTCCAGGGGCAGCCTTATCATCAAATCCATAGAGACTTATCAGAAGATATACATCCAGAGGTTTTCAGGCTGCCTTTTCGTACTTCTCCTTAGGCCTGGAGTTCGATATCATTACAGGACATTTCCAAGGCGGCAGCAGCAGCAGCAGCAGCTGCCGCCTAATCTGTTCCCAAGATGTAAATCAGTTTCACTAATTATCATAATGGCTGGTTTGCTCATGTTTTCTTGCTGGGAAAAAAATACCATGTCTTATAAATTCCTCAGTGCTGTAACATCAAAGCAGTAGGGTCAGCATGCAGATCCAGAGGGGAGGGGAGACTAATTTGATGAGGATGTATATGTGATAAATAGAGATTTCATTTAAGAGACCGTCCTGAATGGTGCATGCCAGACTGAGCCCTGAAATCCTATAATTGGACACAAAAAGCATGGAGATCAGACGTGCTTGCCCTTGAAGAACTGGAGTGATACCTCATAACCAAACACAGTTAGGGAAGAGCCAAAACATTTTGGAATGTAGGGAATTCGAGGGAAGTCAGGGAGAATCCTACACTGCTGGCAGCACCCAGAGGGAAAGCCAGCCATCTGAAACTGGGCTTCTGAGGGTCAGAAAAGCTCCTTTGGGACTGGCAGGGGCATGAGGGGTGCCAAATGCTCCAGGTCTCCCCATCACCAGGGTCCTTCCTGGTAGTTCTGCAGCTGGATGCAAATCCCAAGAGCCAAACTAGGTCATTAGCTTGTCTTCTGTGAATGCAAAAGCTGTGCTTAGTGAACCTGGCATCCAAGCCCCCCAGCCCCTCCATATCTCTCTCTGGTTTACAGGTTAACACTCACACAGTTTCACAGCATTATTTTTGCTCTCTCCGAATTTTACTTTCCTGGCCTTAAACTGAGAGAACCCAGCAGAGCTGCAGGGATCAGGGCACAGATTCTGCCTTTGGATGGGCAGAGTGAGTGGCCTTTCCCAAAGAAGTGAACAGATCGCTGTTTTGTGTTGCTGAGGAAAACCAGCTCTGCGTGTTATACCCCAGTGAGCACTAGATCCACAGCACAGAGAAATGGCAGGAGCACAGGAAATGAAATTTAACACGAGAGAGGAAAACAAGTAAACATTACATATTTTTTTCAAGCGAGTCCATGTGCAAGTGATTAACTTTTGCTATCGAGGGAGGATAAAGAAGGAGCCAAGATCCTCTGTAGCCATTACAAGAACTGAACACAGCAGCAAATATGGAAAATTTCACTAGTTTGGCAGATGCTGTAAAATATTTTTAGCTCAAACACCTGATGTCTGTGGTCCTAACACTGACCCCAGCCTAGCAATCCCTAATCTTAGGAAACATTGCATTAGCTTTCACAGAATCTCACTTGTGACCAACTCTCACAAAGCTGCACCTCTCCAGGAAAATTTACAGCCCCTGGGCTGGGTACGTGCTGTGGTGCAATGACAAATACTAGCTCGTCTGCAAAGATAGAGTGTTCTCATCCTCAGCATCCTCGGGACCAAGGGAGACGGGCTGTTGCTGTTGAGCAGCTGAAGAATGCACACTGCTCAAAGCTCAAGAATGTGGAAATGGCAGAGCTTTTTCTTTTTATCAGGCCACTAAATATGACAGCTTAACAACATCTGCAATTAAAAATCCTCAGAGTTGGAAGAGATGTTGCAAAAAAACCACACGTGGATCATAGAACTCATTCCGTTCTTATGACTTAAAAACTTGACAGCATAAGCCTTAGAAAAATGAGAGAAGTGCCTCTTCCTTATCTGCTGGTTAAGCAGCTTCCTTAATTCCAAAGTGCAGTGACCAAATTATGGTGCACTGACCCTTGGGTGTCCTCCAGCCCTGTGCAGCAGTCCACTGCTACTGGTGGCAGTGCAGAAAGGCATCACTTCTAGCTGTCATGAATACATTTCATATTCTGCATATCCAAATATACCCAAACCTAAGGAATAACACCAAAAATGTTGTAAAGGAGACGGGATAACTACGGTTTGCTAAAGTACCCACAATTTTTATTTTCATGTTGTCGGTTCAAGTCCACCCATCCAAAAGCAGTTGGGATTTATGTGAAATGAGATCTCGGTCCCTCTGGTCTGGGTCTGAGCAGAGCAGGGGGCTCTTCCTAAGACTCACCACGGTTATTAGCACTATCAAAACACGCGTATTAGGGAGCTGGCCAAACATAGCCTCCAGGGGCCATCATGACACAAAAGCTCAGCTCAAACCTTTCACCTGATGTGAGAGGGCCTCCTGCTACCACAGGCTGTGATTTATGTGCCCTGTAGCTGAACAGGCATCTTCCTACTCCAAAGCTGGCTGGCTGGCACCCTTGTCAGGACTCAAAATTCATGCTAAGGCAAAATAAAATGGCAAAGAGTGAAGGAGAAGGGAGTCCTCGGACTTCCTGGGACCTACCTGACAAGTAGGATGAAATGGCAGCTATAAAAGGAACATTCAAATTAAAGACGTGTTCACATAGGGTTAATGCAAGTTTGTTAATTATCTGGTAAGGACCTGCTCAGATGTACTTTGTCTCTGCATGTGCACACACACAAACACTTGCTTCAGTGCCTTGCTTGAATAATAAGGCACAACAGGGCAATCACTGCTGTACTGTAATTGCACTCCTCGGGTGTACGCCAGCCATGAACCTGAAGGAGGAGTGCTATCAGCAGCCTGAGAAGTATGATTATAGCCCAACACGGCGTGCCCTGTTGTGACTTATTACAATTAGCAAAGCTATCTACGGTGTTGCAAACATTGAGGTGAGGGCGATGAGAAATGCTTCTTAAAAGCCTGCGTTCTGGTAGTGCATATTTAAAATGTTGTCCCTGCTGCTAGGACTCCCCATTAGCCAATCATGTTGCTCAAGTATCCTTTGAATGACATACTTCATGCCCCATCTCAACTCTATGCTGAAAGATTAGAGGAATTAGCAACATTTTTCAACCCTCTTTGAGCTCTCAAGAGACTTGAAAAGCAGTAAGTGGTGTACTGGGACTGAAAGTACATGCCCCTTGCCAACACCAAAAAGCATTGTTGAGTATCTGGGGTCAATTAACTGCTTTCCTCCCAGAAGAGGTAAAATTTTAGCAAACAGCTCACAAGTATAGCGAAGAGACACTGACTGAAAGGGAGAAATCGCAGTTTCTTGCCATGTGCTTTCATGTGTGCACATCTGCCCATTCCTCAGCCTTCAAAGAAGGGCCAAATGGGAAGGAGGAGACCTACTTATTTTACAGAGCAGTCGATTACCATGCAAAAGAAAGTATAGAAAGGATGGATGACAAGAAAGTATAGAAAGCCTAGAAAGGATTTTCAATAAGCTGTAAAAGGTGCGAGTAGAAGAAATTGTTCACCTAAAGATGGCAGAAATTGTTAAAAGAAAAAAGATGCTTTTCCTGCGTAGGGTCCCAAGTAGAAGTTTCATAGTGGGTGGGGTTTTTTTAGCAACGCTGAAGTTAAGTAGGGGCTGTGGTGAGGAAGCAGGATAGAAACCACAGAGGTGTGAGGCCCTCAGCCGATGCCGGAGCGGAATGCCTCACGCGCGTTCGGAAGGCTCTTTCGCCTCGAATGAGAAAGATAGCGTCCAACAAACGAAGCCAACTGTGCACAGGTTTGGATGAAATCTGAGCTCCTCCATAGGTGCCTCAAAATAGTCCTTTTAAGCAAAGAGAGCTAACACAGACATGGCAGCTTCAAGCAGTTTGGGGGGGGGGGAAATAATAAAGGGGGGGGGCATTGCATACGATATTAAATTCAGAGAGCTTTAAAGCCAACATCTGGCCATTGGGACAGCTGGAGCAGCATTGTGTAATCCTTGTGAAGTGCAGAATAAAATTAAAAAAAACCCCAACAACTAAGAAATTCCCCTGTGATACCTAATCACCACCCAGTCAAAACATGTTGGAACTAACATATATTAATCACTGCAAACCTTAGATAAGTTCAGTAAACATCACCTATTACAATATGTTAAGGAAAAAAAAAAAGGCTTTGAAAGGGCCCTGTGCTCAGGAGCCTGCTCCGCAGCTCACTGAAATGTGCTGGAACGTTTCCATTCACCTCGGCAAATTTTGTGCGCTGAGCATTTTCAAGCCCAGGCAGCAGTTCAAAAATAACTTTACAGCATTATCCCAATCGTTTATTTGTGTTCGAGCAGCACTGAAAGAGTACACATGGCCAAGCAGAAAAAGAACACTGAGTAATATTTTTAAATTGCCGTCACCAAACCCACCAACTATATAAAAATTCAACTATGATGTTTTAACACTGGCTTTAATAGGGGTGGTGGTGGAGAAACTAAGCATAATATAATCAACAAACCAACAAACCCCAAGGCTCTCCTGAGGATTTTAATACGCAGAATGTTTAAAATATTAAACAAGCAATAATCATGAAAATCAGGATATGATTAAATAGTTTTAACAAGCAGTCCTGAAAATTTCTCTCCAAAGTTTCTTCAAACTGTTTCATAGTCAGCTCACAAGCTGCAGAAAATACGACATATATTTTAATGTGACCCACTAGGATAAAATAAAGCTGTGTCTGTCCACTGCTGTCTGACTTTGGGCTCGTTGAGTTTGAGTGAGTAGATTTGAAATGAATCAAGATGTTTAACATCTGCCTCCTGTTATTAGGATTTTCTCTTCCTATTTATAAACAAACGCTTTGTTGGGCTTAGGCTGCAGATTCCATTACTCTGTGGATTTGCATTTTCTTAGCAATCTCAACTCCAGGCCACGAGTAAAAGGTACATTACATGTCCTCTGAAATCCATCAATGAACATGGGGAAATAATTAATTAATTAACTGACAGTACAGTCTGTTTGCTTGGCCATACACCAAGAGACACAGTATTAATGCAGAAACGGGTTTTGAATTAACATCAGCTCATAAAAAGTATTTCTCTACATTTTAGTTAGAAGACATAATCTTACATTTGTGCACATGGTCATCACATCCAGTCAAGACTCTCCTGTTATTAATGCTCCCGTATGTGTCTAGCTACTGCCATACAGTCTTGAAAATCCCAACACTTCCCTAAACATGGTGAATACAAACCATCTCCTTTGTTCTCCTAGTTCCTCTCTATTTTACACCCTTTCCGTGGTAGTTTACGATAATCTGTTCTTCAATCTAACTCCGCTTTGCATCTTAGTTTGGATTCTTCCTTTCCTCCTTACATTTGGTTTCTTGCTTTACTCTGGTCTTTTGCAGTTCCTGTAATGAAACTGGACACCGTTCCGCTCCCCTTGCCGCCAGCCTGGTTTGTGTCTCTGTTCTCTCTCACTCACCCTAATGCAGCACTTCCCTCTCTGCTCATCCTGATGGCACATCTTTTGCTCTCCCTCTTACCCTGCATTATGCAGAAAAATAGTCTTTCCAGCTTCTCGCCTTCAAATCTTTTTCCAAAAGAGACTTCTGCCCCTCCTAGCTCTGTTCTAGAACTGTTTCCATCTTCATCTTCCCCCGCTTTAGCCAATACTGAGCAGTATCTGAATATCTGGGATTAATGCAGCATTATAGCTCACATTTATAATTTTTCTCTTTGTGCCCAGAGTACATTTATTGCCAAAAATGTTAAAATACATGACTTCACAGCACAGTACCACACAAAATACAGGTAAGCATTTGTACGGACGCATTCACTCCCTACTTCATTACAAAGAACCGTGACTTCAAAATGAAGAATATTTTTTTGAGAATGGCGTTTTATGAGACCACTTATTCCAACCAGAAGGATCACGATTACAGCAGGAACAAGAAATACCCACATCATCCCTAACATTTTCTAACCTAGTCCTAAAAGATGTCATTTCACCTCCAGCCCAGAGACCCATGCTGACACCTCCTCCCAAGCTGTCCCCGCACTGTCCTTGCCTCAGTGACTGCCTGCTGCTTCTTGTTCTGTGCGGGGAGGACGCTGAGAGCTGTCTATTCCATCCTCTTCTGGAGCAACTTGTAACATACCGGGAGGCTGTGATCATCATTCTCTCTGAGTCTTCTCCTCTTTAGACTAAACAAACCCAGATCTTTCAGTCTTTCTCTCAGGAGGTCACACTTTCTAGGCCTCTGAATATTCATCATTTTTCTTCTTTGGGCTATCACTAATTGGACCCCTTCCTTCTTAAAGCCGAACCCAAAGCCAACATAGCGAGGAACAGAAATCATTTCAGAGCTGATTTACTCTCTTACAGTAAATCAAACAACCTGCATCCTCCTGTCCATTACTTGATTTAAGTATTACTTCATAGAAAGCTGGAGTGAGCACCTTAATACCAAAGGTGATGCTACTAAACGTGATAATGCAGGTGTAGTGACAAAGCAACAATCCATAGTCAATACTTCATTTTTTTCCCTTTCTTTTTTACCCCACATTTTACACTATTAAAAAGACTTAATCGTTACCTGAAGTTATCCACCAATAAAAGTCCATTTGCGATGAGACTATGGCTTCCAAATTGACTGAGAGAGTGGTTCTATGCGTTTCATTTATGAAGCTAAACTGAATTTAATTCACTCATTTTGTGCATAAACTATCTCAGTATATCCTTGAACTTTCAGTTCAAAGAATAATTATAGAGCTTATTTCTTAGTCAATGTAAGAAATGTTACTGCAAGCCTTGTATATATAAAATCAATATATTCTGATGATTGTTTAATCAAATGAAGCAATGGAAAACTTACAAATCTGGCGTTGATTACCTCATGTCCTAAGCAGGAAAAATATATAACACATTCAACCTAATGTATGGCGATAAACATGATTAATGTATTTTCAGAATGTCCCACATAAGCATTATTTTCCCAAGATGACATTTTAATGATATTCAACATGCAGTATGTTGCACATGTTGAAAATCTGTCATGTCTCTTTAAATATCTCGATGTACACACATACATGCACACAATCCCCATGGCATGGATTCTCTCACTGAATTAATTTCTATCCCTGGGAGGGCCGTGCCCCTACCTATTGTCACAGGCAGGGGGGTCAGTTCAGACACTGCCCTAAGTTTGGTTAATTACTCAAGGTTTGAGACACTTAGAGTGAATCACTCCAAGTATCTTCAGCACAGCTTAGGTACTAAATGACCCTGTGTGTGTAACCCATGCTTCTCCTGGCAACGCCCTCCACAATGCTTTGATTTTCACAGAATAACAGAATCTTCATGGTTGAAAGGGATCTCTGAGATCATCGACTCCAACCATACACACACCAGAAAACAACCAACCAACCAACCAAAAAAAACCCAACACATCCACAAACAAACACACAAACACTAACCCCACAAAACAAATCACCCAACCCAACGATCTCAGGAGCTAGAGCATGCCCTGAAATGCCACATCTACACATTTCTTAAATACCTCCAGGGATGGTGACTCCACCACCTTCCAGTGCCTGACCACCTTCTCAGTCAAGGAATTCCTCCTAATATCTAACCTGACCCTCCCCTGCTGCAGCTTCAGACCATTTCCTCTGGTCCTGTCATCATTCCCTTGGGGGAAGAGGCCAACACCCACCTCTCTACAACCTCCTTGCAGGGAGTTGTAGAGGGCAAGGAGGTCTCCCCTCAGCCTCTTCTTCTCCAGACTAAACATGCCCAGTTCCCTCAGCCTCTACTCACAGGACTTGTTCTCCAGACCCCTCACCAGCTTGGTGGCTCTCCTCTGGACACGCTCCAGCACCTCAGTGTCCTTCTTGTAGTGAGGGGACACAGCACTCAAGGGGAAGCCTCACTAGTGCCCAGGACAGAGGCACCATCACTTCCCCCCTCCTGCTGGCCATGCTGTTCCTGATACAAGCCAGGATTTTGGTCTAACTCATCACAAAACAAGCGGTGCAATGGCTTGCATGGTCCCCTCAAGGCTACTCTCCCGGCAGTGCTGGCCTGGCACAAGTTCACCCCAAAGTTTGACTACAGTCTTTAGGCCACTCTCATCTCTTTCTCCATGTCAGTTAATACTACTCATCCACTCAGCACATTCTCAGAAGGATCTGGCTCCTTTTTTTAATCAGAAGTGTCAAAAACAAAGGCAAATAAACTAAGTAATCTCTTGGATACAAGCACAGAGCCTCTGATCTGCCTTTGGCTGATGCTAACTTCCACCTGCCCTGTGTCTGTACTGGAGAGGTGAGTCCAGGAAGATCTCTCCTACTGGACATACTTATGCCCAACATCTTTATTTCCATCATCCACGGGCGTTTATTTTAAAAAGCCAAGTGGTTAGGCCTCTGCCTGGTGGAGAGCAGTAACAAAGCAGCAGGAGTGCTGAGTGGTTTTAGAGAGGAGAGCAACGTGAAAAATAGCTACCAAACATCACATAACCTACACCTACTTTGCCTCTGCCTGCTCCAGTTTCTGAATTATGACTCCCTCGGCAATCATGAGCAATGCCATTATGCAAATGCAGACCACAAAGGTGGTACAGCAAAAAGAAGGACTACTGTCCCTCTTGGTAACATCACACTGTTACACTATTCGGCCTAGCAAGGCTGTCCTCCCATCAGAAATGAAGTCAAACTCTTCATGGAAATCACACTCAAAACTCACAAGCTGCTTGGCTTTCTTGCCAGGGCAGTGACCTCAGCTGGCCGATACCCCAGGAGACCCTGTGCCATCATCAGATTGCTGTGCTGGCAACAAAAGGTTAAAACCACCTGACTGCCCCTCCTGCTCCAAACTTGGAAGAAACAAACCCAAACAGTGCTTGGAGGCAGCAAGGCCATTAACCAAGTTCTTCCACTGGCTGGTTGAGTGGGTGGTTTTTGGCACTCCCAGCCCATTCCTAAAAGACGTATCTCCTCCCAAAGGGTGGGAAGGATCCCTGTCCCGGGAAATAACTCAGGGAGCAAAGCTGGTGCGTGGAGGTATTTCCTGCCTGGGAGAGGTAGCAAAGGGAAGCTGCTTCCAGACCAGTGGCTGGAAGGACATGCTGGTGTTTGTGCCAGATAGAGCCAACCACGGGGTAGTTTAACTCCACTGTTAGATTTATACCACGGAGAACATTTCTCAATGTTTCAGAAAGCGGAAGGAGAGCTTCAGTTTACTAGTAAATGGTCTTGTTCAGCCAGTGGCATAAACCATTTGATCTCTTTGTTTGACGTCAAAGTTTACTTGCTCAATGGCTTATCACCTAATCAAATGCCATCTGATTCTCTTATTATTTAGATAATGAAAGAGGGCATTTTTCTCCTAAGAAAAGTCTGAACTCTTAGGAGACATGAATAATCTTTTACAAAATCTCCAAGCTTGCTTATGACACAGAAACATTAAAAGCAGGCAGAGAAATAGAGTATAACCAGCCAAAAGTGACTGATGTCTGAGAGTGTCACGTAAAATCTCTATCCGAAGACAAAAAGAAATAAAAAATCATGCATGTATCACACATACATCACAATTGCAGAAACATAACTGATGTCCTGTAATAATATTCAGTGCTGTCCATTTCTAGCCCCAAGTGGACCTAAAATGTACAACCCAGATTTGGCAGAGAGGACCTGGGGGTGAAGAGGAGGGTTATCAACTATCAAGACATACAGAAGAAGGGCCCCTACCCAATTCCAGGAAAACCCACAAAAGTATTTGCACAACTCATGCTGTAGAGCAAATAGAGAAGGATCTGGGAGCATCTGAGAAATGGAGGGTGGTTGAACGCTAGGACAGGTTTCCCAGGGAAGTTGTGGAGTGTCCACTCTTGTAGGTATTGAAAACCAAAACCTGGCACAGCCTCGAACCACCCACCATAGATGACCCTGCTTTGAGCAGAGGCAACCTCCAGAGGTCCCTTCTGACCTCTGTGATTCTGTAAAAGAGCCATAAAAGAAAACTGGATTATTTTAAGGACTATGGTGGAGGTAGGTGGAAACACAAGCCAAGCAGAGCTCAGCAAAGGAAGGCAAGGATCTCTGCTGTTGATGCTGTGAGGTGCTGGGAAAGATAAGGTGAAGAAAGTCTGGCCCAGCACAACCCCTGGCTCTGCACGGGTGGTAAATAAAGGTGTGGGTAGGACAGTCTTCACAACGGTGTTCCAAGTGCCCACAGGTCATTCTAGTGAAGCTGCAAATGGCTGCCTGGGGGGCTGGCACACCATCATGCTGGCTGTTAGGAAGAAATCCCTTCTGGCAGGCAGAAAGGAGCAGTTTTCCTGCAAGGAATGAGCAGTTGAGAGAAATTTTGCAGCTCTGGGTGAACCTCAACTGTTGCCAAGCTGCTCCCTCCCATCAGCCCAGTCCTGCTTCCCGCCTTCCCACGTTCTCCTGTACTTCAGCCACCTGGAACTGCAGCCCTTCCCTTGGGGTTCTCCCCAGCCTTGGAAACTGCATGCTGTTTGGCTTGGCGAGGGCAGTTTTACTGTCACACTCATTACCAAGGAGGGTGTTCACCCCCTGAGTGGTGAAAGTCACAGCAGGCGGCTGTACGTGCTCTGGGCTGAGGTTTGCACGGGACCCCAGCACACAGAGCTCAGCCTTGCTCCCTCCTGTCACCTCCACTTCTCCCTCCAGTGCCTCTCACTCCCTCCCACACCAGCATGGCCATGCTGCACAGACAGCTGCCCGTTACTGCTCAGTAGTTGCTTGAATCCCACTAAATGCTTGTCAAAGTGCCTGGAGAGCTGAAAGTGAGCTCTTTAAATTACATTTGTTGAAAGATCCCTGGTGCCTGTTCCTGCTTTTCCTTTTCAGCAACTCTCTGCAATCACAGTTTGTTTTACAGTGATGTTTTGTTTTTCTTTTCCTGCATCCAACCTATAAGTCATTGATGATGCATATTAAACACATGCAATGGGTTTCAGTGGGGCTGCACACCATGTGTGTGTAAGGCTGAGGTCTGGGACAACGTTCATATTTACTTTCGACGCTGGGAAGTTGTATCCCGTACCGTGCTGCTCCCTCATGCACAGCTCTGGATAGACATTTGGCCCTGTTTTAACCCGAAGAAAGAGGCTGCAAAACCTCTAAGGACACCGCCGAGGAGGAGGAGGAGGAAGAAGAACTAGAGAAAAGCCTGGAAATCAGGACTGGTTGGATTGATGCCTGACCACAGCTGACAACGGGCAAGTCTCTTCACTTCTGTGCTTCTGCTTCCCCATCTGTGAAAGGAGAACAAACACATTCGGTACCCTTCCCTCACGGAGGGAATAGAGAGCTCCGAAAGGGTTTTGAGCTCCCCACACAGAACCACTTCTTTGTATGTAAAGAGCTAGCCTACATTCTTAGAAGAGTTTGTAATTAGAAGAATAGCTCCCTCTCTTTAAGAAAAACTGAGATTTTTCTTCTTATTATACATTTATGACCATGCACCAGATTATTTTTTTTTAATCCTGTGCCTTTCCAATTTTGCTATTAATATGTCATAAGAAAATCAGGGATTGTGTCCAAATTCCAATTCATGGGAATGGAATTAATATCTCCATTAGAAAGAAAAAAGGGGGAGTACTGGGGGGGAAGTCTCGGAAGCCCTGGCGGGTGGTAATAGTTGAACTCAGCTCTCCTGTCCCAGTGACTCATTCTGGGAATGGATAGTGCCTGGGTCGTCTTCAGACATTTAACACCTCCCTAACAAGATTTAGCATCAGCTAGGATGTGTGAACAATTAATATTAAGCAACTTGAGACTTCCTAGAACATCTGTCTCTAAGCCGTGTTAAGGCCTGATCCTGTCGCAGGCGGGTGGGAGTTGGAGAGGCTTCGCATCGGGCTTTTTGTTATTAATACCAGCAGCAAGGAATTCTGGTTACGAGTCATCCCTCCCAGATCATGTTTCTGAAGATGTAAAGAAGAAAACAAGCTTCAGAAGACAACACTCTGCCAAAAGGAAGAATATTTTAGGAAGATCCTTCTGACTCTATCCAGAGTATGTGTAAATTTCAGTTACTGAGAGAGAATGAGAACCATTTGTTTGAAGTTCAAATCCTGTCTGGCCTTTACCAGGCTGGATTTCAGGCATCCTGCCTTGACTAATCTCTGCTTCTCAATCCATCACCTTGATGCAACTTCCCCATGAGAGATCTCCATGGCCCTACCCAAGCAGCTGGATTCGGGAACAAAAACATCAGTGCTGGAGCTCCCTCCTGGCAACTTTGTGTGTTGTCAAGTGTTTGAACGCAAGCAGAGTATGAGATACCCCTAAACTGTGTGGTTTCAAGTATCTCAGGCTGAGTAGGTGTCAGAAAATTGAGTGCAAACCAAACCCTTTTCTCAGACTTTTCTGACTTTTATCTTCAAGGGAGCCCCAGAGGCTGAGTTTGGGCTCTTCCAAAAATCTGACGGTGCCTTGTATTTGGCTGTTACGGCTTTACCACAGTGCAAATTTACAGCAGTCCCACCTCAGCTGTGCTGAAACAGAAATCCCAAATTCAGGGGACAGGCTGGAAACAAATATTGGCTGTTGGCTTAAAAAAAAAAAAATTATCCAAAATTGTCACCATTTTTTCTCTTACATATTCCAAGTAGTTTCCAAATCTGAATTGTATAAAAGCAACCCAGAATTTATATGCAGGTAATAAAATGGTTCTGAAGGTTAGCTGTTGATTGGGAAAACTTGAGGATCCCATAACAAAAACCTAATCAAAGCAGTGTGGTTTCCTGACATTTCCAACATGCTATCATCCATTCTGCCTAATTTATAAGCCCTCAATTTCTTTTCCAATGTTCTGAAAGCTCAATGTTTCATTGATATATTCCCCCTGAAACTTGCCTCAACGTATCTTTGGCTTTTTGACGGGGAGCTCTAAAAGGTTAGCCAAACTATAGGCACTGAAGGAAAGTACATGCTTCTAATAATCCCTACTCCCACCCTCTGGGGAAAGCCTTGCATGCCCTTTGGGGTGTTTTTTTTGGCCATCAGCCCAAATGCACATTCTGTCCTTCACATGGACCTCCTGTACAGACCTTCAAGGAGAATGTGGACATAGCACCCCTCTTAACAAATTACAAAGAGCAACACGCATTCTATTTTTTTACCAGCAGCTTTTAAGGTAACTTTGGTTGGGCATCCACAATGCAGCCACACTCAAAAAGATCAACTGGCTGTCTTCTGGTGACACTTGCAATGATAAGAAGCATGTCCAGCCAGACAGAGAAGCAGTATATATGAGAGATACTGATGAAAGAACTCCCACCCAGAAAGGGAAATTATGAAGTACTGCAGCCACTGTCACTCACCTACCAGGTAAAGAGATGAATGTACTCATTAACCTGTTTGCCATTGCTAGTATTTTTTTTTTTTTACAGGATATGCCTGCTTTCATTTCACGAATATGAAATTAGGCCTCTTTCACTTGAGAAAAACTTTGCTGCAAGCATTTTGTGAAGTTAAATGGCAGCCTGTAGGAACACTGAAATTTTCAGAGGCTGTGGAGATGTAGGAAGACAAACAGTTGCAGTCTCTGATAATCAAACCAGTGATGAAAAGAGAGGACGATAAATCAGTGGTTTCCACTATCCATTGCCATGCTGAGGGGAAAAATGTCTGTTTCCAATATGGTTTTACAGACCAGAACATGCAAGGGAGGACACAGTCCGGTCTAAACGATGGGAGCTGAGGAGCCATTTGGTAAAGTCCAAAAGCCTACCTCTGTGCTGACAGGTGGGGAGAGCTTGCTGCCTCCCTCCATGCCCAGGCCCTTAGTCAGCCCTCCAGGGAAAACACTTTATGCCTCATGATGTCTCTGCTGTGCCTGGTGCTTTAACCACATGGCCATCCCTCACTGAAACAACCCTCACTATAGAGCAGCAACAGAGAGGAGAAAGCCATCACTCATGAGCTCCCTCATCTCATGCCATCAACTCACAGCTAGGGCTGATGGACTCGCCTACCCCATGCGCCCACTAAAATGCTTCTCATGGACTTGAAGGACTTTGAGGTCTTGAATGCTACTGACCATTGGTAGTGATCACTGAGTGATTATTGAAATGGGTGAGTTGGTTTTTTTCCCCTGAAAGCCCTGACTCCTTAAGTCATGCGGTTACACGAGGATCTCAGTGTTTGTTTTACAAGAAAAAAATTCTAGCCCTGGTAGGTGCAGAAAAGTCCTCAAAACGTGGTATCTAATGGCTCCAAACACAGTATCCACCATGATGAAATAAATTCTATACTTTCAAAAATTGTGCTGTTTTACAATCAGTCTCATGATTCATTTTTGTAACACCTGACGTGATGCTCTGGGGTGGAAGCATGTGCTCCTTGTCCTCTCAAAAGGCTTGTCATCACGACAAGTTATTTCATGAAGATATAACAGCCATTGTACTCCAGCAGCCACCTCGAAAATCTTTTCAATTGCCCGAGGTCAGTAAATAACGATACTTCATTATTCACAGGTTGCTTAAGTATTCTTTATATTAAGTGCAGGGGAGTTTAGATAACATCTAATTGCAAAGAGAAGCACTGGAAAGTTCTTGAGGGTGGCAACTGCATACCTAAATGACATTTATTTATTTAGAAGTGCTTAAGACATGCCTTTCACTTATCCTAGGCAGACACAGAGCCTTGAAATCAAAACTCATGCAATATCACTTGGCCCAGTGCCTATACTTGGAAGAACTTTTTCAGCACACCCAAACTAAGACGTTCCTTTCCCAGTTTCTATCACTTAATCATCCTTCTTCTGCAGACACCACCCAGAGTAAAAAACCGGGACATGCAGAGCAATCCTTACTTAACTACAAGGCTGCAGATGATTATATTAAACACATTAACAAAAAAATAAGAAAAAAAAAATAATTCCCTGAGTTTTGTCTGCCATGATTAATTTCAGACTTATTTGTTCCCCAGCTGTATAAACCCCTGAACATGGGGATTCTTGGCTGAAATACCACCGCAGTTGTAGCAAAGGCAAAGAGGCTGCAATATCACAACATTATAAGCATGGCCATGAGGTAGACAACGACTTACTGTTGAGAATCCCTAACAAAACTCTGTGGCCACAAGACACAGCTTCAAAATTAACACCTAGAGTACAGGAAAGCATGATATGGTTGTTGAGCTGGGCTGAGCCATAGAGTCAGTGAGTTCTGTGCCTTCTACCACACACTTCATGCCAAGCTGGACTTTTTTCAGTGGTTAACATGCTAATACAGGCAAGGCCATACCCACAAAGATCTCTCTCATCTCACCTCTATTACACAAATAGGTTTGAAGTGCCTTTAAAAAGATCTTCCAACGATGCCTTTTAAAAATGTCTTGTTTTCCTGCAGCCCCAAAGCAGCACGGAGCAAAAGCAGCTTTGCAATATCACAACCCCAACCCTCTCCCTTAGAAAGGGGCACTTTGTGTTTCAGATTAAGTTGGACCATACCCGGCATCGCTCCAGTCCAGTTTGGAATATGCACGTTTAGTGGACGTGCATTAAGTACAGAAATCTTTACCAGTGCTCATTTTCGGGAAGGCACCTTTTCAAGGGCAGGGAGTTTGCGCTGCTCCCTGCCTGTTTACAAGGAGCCAGGGAGTGCTGTGTTCAGCAGCCTAACAAAGCAAAGCCTTTCACTCCAGGCAGGCGCACACACATGATTCCAATATCCCTGCTCCAAACTTGGAAGCCCACAGCTGCTACTTTAGACCACAGCAACTGAAAACACCCCAGGGGGAAAGCAAGCAAGAGGCTGAGATCCTATACGTAGAGCCAAAACAACAGCATGGGTCAGAGCCCCGCTCCAACACATCATACAGAATCAGGGAATTGCCAGAGTTGGAAGGGACCTCTCAAGATCCTCCAGTCCCATCCCCCTGCTAAAGCAGGATTGCCCAGAGCACAGCACTCAGGGCTGCATCCAGGTGGGGCCTGAAGGTCTCCAGAGGAGGGGACTCCACACCCTCTCTGGGCAGCCTCTGCTAGGGCTCTGACACCCTCACCACAAAGAAGTATGGCGCTGGGAGATCCCTCTGAGGCAAGGGGACACACCAATAGTAAAAAGAAAATGAAAACAGCCTAGTTCTCATCAAGAGGAGCAGTGGGGAAAAGCAGCCATGGCAGAGGGCTGCTCTTATCAAATTATTCCTTCTGGCCAGTGAAGTGATCCTTGCCCATGAAGACAGCAGGGAGATGTACACTGCTGAGCAGCTGGTTCACACAGATGCTCCCATAGCACCAGAGAAAACACATAGCGAATCACAGAATCAGGCTCTCTTGTAAGGAAAAATCCTAGAATCCTAAGAGTTGGAAGGGACCTTAAAGATTACTGTGTTCCAACCCTCTGCCATGGGTAGGGGCACCTCCTACCACACCAGGTTGCTCCAAGCCCTGTCCAACCTGGTCTTGAACACCTCCAAGGGATAGGGCATAAAGGGTAGCACCAGAGCATCCTTTCCTACTTATCACCTCTCCTGCTTCTCCAGACCTTGGTGGCTGCTGCGGAGCCTCTTTGCTCCATTCATTTAATGCATTTGCTAAACCATTCAGTGACATCGCAGAGAGAAGAGTCTGTATCACCAGGATGCGTTCAGGCAAGCCCAGTGTGGGCTTGCTTGGCCTGATACGCTGTAAAACACTAAATGTACTGGAAGCCCTTCAAAATGCATTTTCATATCCAAGGGTGTATGGCTTTAATAAATTCTGCTTTGGAGCACTTTTTGGTGTGCTGTGGATCTGAAAATTCTCTGTGGTTTGTGGTCACTTGTTTTTCTAATATCTTGGTCAGTGTCCAATCTCACTAATGTTGCTGGCTATACCCATGTAATTTCTGCAAGAACTGAATTTTCCACGCAGCGTAACTTTATAGCCCTCTGGTGTTCCCTGACACATGAAGAGAGGCTACCGCCAGCTTGACCAATTTCTGCATATTCATACTATCAAGTAAGGGGCAGAAAAACAGTCTCTTCAAAGTCCTGGAAAAGTGCTTTAGTCTTCCCAATGGGAACCAAATTTTACCACCTCCTCCATTTTGACAGCACATGTTTCCTAAGGTGTGGTGAAGCTCAGAGGGACAGTCAGGATGTGACAGTTGATGGTTCCATCACTGAAAAACCTCGCTTTAAGGGCTGTAACTTCAGCACCCAAAGGCCTTCTTCCCAAAGGACCCCCAGTGGAGGGGTGGAGAGTGGGGGCCCTGTCATCCCCATGTCACAGTGCCACCACCAGGCCATGCAGCACTCACAATGCTCCGGTGAGGGTAAAAGGGAGCATCCTCCTGTGTCCCGTTTACAGAGCTGGCCTGAGGGCAGCCCCAAGACATCCCAGAGGAAGGCCTTGAGGGACCAGTGGAATTACTTGGTGGGAGCTGAGGGAGGAAGAGTGAAGGCTGGGTAAGGCTACTGGGTGGAGAAGAGCTGCAAGCCCACCTCCTGGCAGGGGCACCTTCAAAACTCATCTGAAGGATGGAAATCCTTTTCAGCTGGAGAGCAGTGGCAAGACCAAGGAAATGTCTTCTTGAAGAGCACTGGAGAGGGGAGAGGAGGGGAGAGG
>VXBW01001197.1:230653-286488 GCA_013400375.1 Thinocorus orbignyianus
TTTGGGGTGAGGGTGTCAGAGCCCTGGCAGAGGCTGCCCAGGGAGGGTGTGGAGTCCCCTTCTCTGGAGACCTTCAAGCCCCTCCTGGATGCAGCCCTGAGTGCTGTGCTCTGGGCAATCCTGCTTTAGCAGGGGAGTGGGACTGGAGGATCTCAAGACGTTCCTTCCAACTCTGACAATTCCATGATTCCATGATTTAACATGTTTCATTTTACACCCCAAACTACTAACAAATAACTAACTAATAACTAATTGCTAACAAATACTAACAAATAACTAACAATCTACATCTGAACCCATTGTATCTTCACTCAGCATGCAAAAAGTGTCGACGTGCAATTGTGCGCTTTTACATCTCATAGGAAAATGAGAAGCTGACTCCTTGCTTTTAGGGTAGGCCTTTGCATGACCCTGCAGCCCAAGCTGACATGGGTACTACCACGGGGTTTGTTACACCAGAGCTAAAGTGCATATCTGCACTGCACAAAGAAGTGTTACCCTTGGACCTTCAAGCCACCTCCAGATGAACAGCTCCACCAACCCAGCACAACACACAGCCACGCAGAGACACCAACAGGGTCCTTGTGGCAGGGACAGGCACCTTAACATGGGGCCAAGGTTTCTCTACCTGGCTTTGGACCTCAAAGTCAGTACTTCCTGTCCTTAGTTCTGGCAAGTCCAGGCAAGTGGGACTCCTGCAGCATTCAAAATAACTTTTGGAACCTGAGGCATAGCATTGTGTCCATTTACCCTCCAAATCCAGAATCTGGCCTTTTACAGACAAAGCAGTATTGCAACATCTCATGAAATCTCGATTGCTCATAATTCATAATTTTTATTGTTTTTTTTTCTCTTTTTATTCCTTCCTACTAATTTATACATAAAAGCACAAATTTGAAAAAAACAATTTCCTATATTTACAAGCAGATACTCTTGGAATCTTCCAAAGCCTACACACACACGCATATATGTATGTATATATATATAGATAAAAACAAAGCCCAGACTATGTAAAAACCAGCTGCCTGTCCCCTGCCTCTAACCAGACCTGAATCACAGTGTAAACAGAGACGTGCACATGCCCTCTGCATGCAATGTGTCTGATTAAATATTTTGTTAGCTGACCTGCTTCGCCAGGCCGGTAGAAGGATTTTCAAAGCCTTCATTTCTGTTTCTAAATGTCTGCTGGATTTAGATGTATCCTACATTATTCCGTTCTGCTCGATTTTCCAAAGGGGCTCTGAAAACTTATCAAAGTAACTCCAGAAGAAGAGGCTAAAGATGCAATTCTGTAGGCTTCAGGAATAAATACTAGAAGTCACATAATGAGTTTACACTCAAGTAGAAAAATTAACCCTTGGGAAAATATTGCCTTCAGCAACGACCCCTCACACAGTGGCCTGTGCTTTGCATACTATTGTTTGTTTCAGTAGTCAAAGGAATCCACAGAACCCCTCATTTATAATTGCAAATAGAAATAATAACAGTAGTACAGTAATACAGTAGTAATGGACCAAAACACATCAGGCCAATATCACTCTTGCCTCCAGGGCTCCAAATCTCCTTTTTTTCCCCCCCTCTCCTTGCAGCTCAAAAGAAAGAGGGAACCCTGCCCAATTTCAGCATGGAGGTGCTATCCTCCACTGACTTCTTTTGCTCGTGGTTTGAACGCCAATAAGTAAGAGCAAAAAGTTGCTCCCAGTGAAAACTAGAAAGTCAGTAATATAAGAGCAAGATAAGCGCAGTGACTTGACACATATCCTGAGGCAGTGAATTTGAATCCATTCCTTGATCTGAAGTGCCAGACAACTTTCAGGTTTTTGATATGCATATGCTGCAGTAGCTTTTATTGAAACAAAGAACAGAAGGAGAACAAAGGAACAGAAGGAGGAAAGAGAGAGCATCTCATCCCAGTTGTGGCAGTCAGAAGGTTTACCTTGGGTCCACAAGGCTTAATGCTAAAATTCCAACAATAACCTTGCCTCAGACTGTTTGCAGCACAGACTTCGTCCACACACAACTGTGCCTCTCTGCCGTGATATTTTAGGATACTTTTTTCATGTATTACAAGAGAATACACATCTCAACAGAGGGGTCACCTGGGACAGAAGGGACCCCTGATGAATTTAGGAAGAGCATTTTAAACCGGGCTGATTTGGCATATGCAAACCTCCCTGTCCACTATTGCTGAAAATCCCTAGCTCTGGCTCCTCTGCACCTCCCTACCCTTTCCCTGCTCCAGAGTTCATGGCACCAAACTCACCCGCAGTGAGCTTGGCGGGGACAGCTCTGCTGAAGCCACGCAGAGTGGCATGAATGCAGCTTGATGCCGCTACAGTGTCCCTGACCAAGCATTGGTTAATGTTTTCTACCCTTGTTACCTGAGGGTAACAAACAACTGATTCCTAATCCCCCCCGACACACTTATTCCTCTTTGAGGAGGTATTTGCCTGTCTTCTCCTAAAATTCTGTTTTCTGCACTGAAACTTGCCTGGTTTTAATCACTGTTCTAATTCTTAGTTTCAAACCTGTCGTTCTGGTTGTTCATGTGCTGCTATTTTTTTCTGCTATATGGTCTTTTAAAACAAGTATGCTACTCCAAAACAAATCCTTTTTACAGCCAAGGACTATGGAAGACTGCAGTACAAGTGATCTTCTCATTTATACAATTCACTGTATAGAATTAGGCTTCTTTGGGGAATTCTAATGAGTGTAATCAAGTCTTGTGTAGATGGTTCAAATCTACCACGTTAGTTTGTGTAAAAATACTTACTTTTTTCCATTCCAGATGCACAATTTGCTAATTTTCTACAGATGAAATGTCTGAGGTTTCTCTACAGGTATAAACCACTTAATGTCTTTCTTTTAGTGAATCTCATTTTATTAATTCTAGCATACCTGTTCTTTAACTTACAAAAAAAAAAAACAAAACAAAAAAAAGTATAATACCTTAAATTTTCTTGACAAAACTGAGGCAAATTGACTTTTCTAAAAAGAGAAAATGTGTTGAGATATGTTGTAATTATTCAAGGAAAATCTTTACCCCATTCTTTGACTTGCTGAACAGGTACAAATGCTTTTGTAACTCTCAGAGAATGGGTAGAGCACAGAATCACAGAATGACATGAAGTTGGAAGGGACTTCTGGAGATCATTTAGGCCAAGCCCCCTGGCTCAAAGCAGGTTGCAGAGGAACATGTCCAGCTGGATTTTGAATGTCTCCAGAAACACAGATCATCACATTCAGTCTCCTGAAATCACAAGCAACCGTGTAACTGCCCACCAGGATACAAAAGTCTCCTTTTATGTGCACCACAATTCACACAGGTGCCCCAGTGCCTACAGAGCAAAACCGTTCATTTGTTGGCTCTCTGCAGAAGCAGATCTGTGCAGTGAAAGTCCATGGACAATTACAGGAAACAAAGTGTCCCGAACTAATAAGAAAGGCCAAAACAACAGCTCCTCTCCATGAGACTTGGCCATGCAACTGCCAAGCTGACCACCTCTGCCCAAAGGGGTGAGTGTGCAACCAAGAACCTGAGAGGTTTCCCAGAGTCACCAGGAGCAACCTGCCCTTTCCTACCACACACTCTTTGGCCATTCCTTAGAGGAATTCAAAGAGGCTTCACAAGTCATGCTTTAAGGAGAGAAACACATCTTTTTGGTTCTTGGTAAGACTAACTGAGGCAACTCCTACAATATCAATACAATTTGACAACTTAACAAGCAGGAAGTGCCCAAGTTTCATTTCAGCATCCTTGGAGAGATAACAACACATTAAAAAAATAATAATCCAGGATCACTCCATTTCTATTAAATAATTCCTATTGTAAATTACCAAGAGCGATGGAAAGACAACTCTGCTTCCTTGCCCTAATACCTGCATCAAGAGGCTGTTTGGGGACTTGACTCTTCCAATGCTTGAAAAAAAATCTCTGCAGTTCCACCCTGAAACAGGAATTGCCAACACCTGCTTGAAAGTGTACCACTTAGTTTAATAATTTTATTACAGCTCTTGTTTTGCTTACATCTCTTGGTATTTGTACCATTTCCTGAGAGCACTAAACCCATCACGCCTTACCAAGCATCCTGTGCTGCAGCCAGTACCAGGGCTTGTTCAGTGACTGCCCCATGAATGCTATCAGCAAATCACAGCACTTTTTTCAGCTATTGAGAGCTGAGGATGTGGGGTTTAACCTCTTGTCTCTATTTCACGGATACATTCATGGGTCCAGATTCCACATTGTCTGCCTGGTAATATTCTGGCCTTTGATGCCAGAAGCACAGAGCAACACTAGCAGGTAACACTAGCCCTTCACATAAATGAAAGTCCTTTGTAGTTGTACAGCAAAAGTCACAAATCATTCTTTCTCTTGTGGACCACTGATTTTACAGCTCACAAAGCTCTTAGGAGCAGAGAACACCCTGTGAAAACAATCTAGGAGGTGTTTCATGGGGATTTAGTGATGACCCAGCTGATGTCCCAGATGGAGCTTGTTGCCACGAAGCCCAGGGACCAGGTAGATGAAAAATGCTTTCACAGTGTTGTTTGCTGAAATCAAAACCAATAACGAAACCTCATTTCGGAGGGGCTGTAGCCTGTATGCTACACAGTACACACTCATCACTGCCTCAGAGAGGTTAGATACAAAAACTAGCAAGGGAAGAAGTTATTTTCTTTTTGCCTAGCTTGTTGTCCTTATTGCTGCCATCTCCGAGGCATGCAATGGTAGCCATGCACAAAGACAAGCTCTGTTACCAGGCTGACCACAGACACATTAATAAACTGAAGGAAAGCAGCACATATTGTTCTCACAAAATAACCTCAACTAACTTTTTTTTTATTCTTCCAAGTCCCAGTGTTTAAAACCAGCTGCCATTCGGGAAATTAAATTCTATACCTATGATGTGATTTTTGAAAGTGCAGCTTTTCAGCAAAAGGGAGCTGAAGTATATCCAGTGTTTCTGAAAAATCAGACTATTATTTAATTGAGTGTCTGTCTGACATGGCCATAAGCCTAACTTCATACACCTGTTGTGAAAGCCTTGGGCTTCAATTAATGGCAGGCAAAGAATGCATAATTAATATAACAAGAAACCAGGAAATGAATACGTTAAAGTTCCTAGTGCAGTTTTAACTTCGCCCCTACACACAGGTCTTTTGTTGGCTTTCTCCATAGAGGTGAATTTCCTGTTTTTCCTGGTTAAATGTATATACCAGTTACTCATTATAAGTCAGGAAATGCAATTTGACTGAGTTAACCATGTTGCTGGAAAAATCTGGATGGAGCAAATTACTTGGTGTCACTTATTTAATAAGATATTGCCTCCCTTCTCTATTTATGAATTGTTCATGAACAGACTTGTATTTTTACCAAGGATTTTTCCACGTGTTCAAAAGCAGCAAGTAAATGACATAAGTGATCATATTCACTGAGAAAGTTACATCATTCAGAAAATATTCTTGACTCTAACTTTAGATACTTACTGCTCTCTACCCAGTCCCTGTGCAGAGGTCTAACACAGTGCTCTTTTATCAGTTAAGTCCTGCTTACACCTTCAAAATACAAAATTTAAATGTGCAATACTCAATTTCACCTCTGTAAGACTGGACACACAATTCAGAAGCTCTTGAATACATTCACTTTAGAGTTGCTGTAGGGTTCAGCAATGGCAACCAAGTATGTCAAGTGTGAATGTTCAGATGACTACAATATTCACATGTAATAAAAAATAAAGTGGAATTTCTTAGGTAGCAAATTTAAAACCAAAATCCAAGGTCTCCCATTTAATTCACAATCCTGTGTTGCTAGTAAGAACCTCCCTTTTATATTTCCTTATCTTTGAATTATTTGGGCCATTTTATCTTTGAGCTGAGCAGGGATGTTTGCATATCCCAAAGCTAGTGCATTAAATCTCTTCACACCCTTCTGGAAGTTGAGCAGTTGCATTTTGCCGGTTATCGGAGGGACTGGAGGGGTTTCTTTATGCAAAGTCACACACAATAAAACCAACTGAAGGTGAAGTGCACAGAACACTATTTAAAAAACTAGAAGGAGAGTTATTTAAATAAAGAACAATTGTGCAACCAGTAAGCAATAAACTCAGGCAAAATTTGGCTTATGTGAGATATATTACTAAATATCCCACAAACACAATTTCTGCATATGGGAATATACGCAGAGATGGAAAAACCCCAAAACCCAGCTTGCAGAAATGGGTATGTTGTCAGAGATACTATGCTATACGAACTGTTCATTGGAACTGCGTCCCATGTCAATACTGAGGAAACTAAAGACTGGAAAAGAACCTTTGAATTGAATAGAGACGCTGTCACAGTTAAATTTGATACTTGGAGGCCAAGCCAACATATTGCCAGGGAAAAAAAAAAAAAAAAAGAGAAGTATACAAGAAAATCAGGAATAAATCCAAGATGGAAAAAGTAAAAGTTAAATTAGCATCATACAGCAGAGAGAAATATCAGTAATTAGTCAAATACATAATAACCCTATGAAGTCAATTACTTTTATGACAGTGGGACTGGAAACACAGGCAGTTTTAGGGCTGAACATTTGCAAAGAATTAAGACTGGTTAGATCATACAATGGGTGCTGTGTATGATCTAAAAAGACAACAAGAAACCAGAAGAATTCAAAGATGTATTTGATACAGAAGGACACAATAACATAACATAAATAAATAATTAAATAAAATATTTAGCCTGAGGTAACCCATTCCTTTCTGGTCATTGTTGCACCCAAATAGTTTCCATTCAACCTCTGCAGATACTAACATAGACAAAACTTGAAGAGAAAGTCAAAGTATTCTTCATGAAAGCAGTCAGAAGAAAGGAAACGCTGTTTTTGTTGCAAGTCCTGCATTTTCCTGATTTTTCTTCCAAACTAAGCTCATCAAGGGGGAAAAAAATAAAACTAAATAAAATTTCATTTCACAGAAGGCTGGACAGGCAAGGAGAAGTGACGGGACTGAGAGCATTCAGCAACCCCATGAGAGAGCTGGCACCAGGGCACAGCTGTCCCGGGTTCTGCTGGAGCCTGGGCTCACTGAGCAGCAGCAGCAACCGGGTACTGCTCTAAGAAAGTGACTGGTTCTGTAATAACACCACCTGAGTACACACCAACGCCTATGTATCTGGTAGGTGCTGTCACCGCCACCAGAACTCCAAAAGCAGACAAGTATTGTTGTTGTATCTCTCTGTTTTTCATGCTATTTTGATTAAGCTCATGTAAGTATTTTCTTACTACTAACAAGATGAGCCACCCATCAAAATTAGAATAGGTTTTTTTTTGTTAGAATAAGTATTTTAAATGCTCACCATGACTATAGCACATTCCATTAGAAGGATCCCGGAGTGCTTTTGCAATTATTTACAAGAGCTGCTCCAAGGTCTGTGAAACTCACAAGTATCTTTACATTAGCTTCATGAAGGCCTGCCTTAAACCATATTTACTTATCCTCATGTTTTAGGTATAGCAGTTTCCAAATTTTAGTGATACAAAACCAGAGGCATACACAGTTAAAGGCCAGACCCATGGATGAAATTAAGCACTTACGCTGAGTTTATGTGCAGAGAGACAGCAGGTTGAGTCTCCAAGCCCACGTGTAGACCATAGACTTACCAGGTCTGTAGCAAACGGTATTTCTGCCAGTAGGGTTTTCTCAGGTGCCTGCCATCTCTGCACAGAGCCACGGATAACTCTAGGGTGCTGGGCCTCCCAGCTCCACCAGCATCCTTCTCCTAGGAATTGCTCTGCTGATGTCTCATGGAAAGCTTCATCCCACAGGTGCAATCAGAGCAAACCTGTAGCACTCTTAACAGTTAAAGCACACCCAAAGGCAGCACCTACTTTTTACATACCAGCCTATCAGTCAGGAAAATAGGTTTAGAGCTCTGGACCCAAACCCAATGCCTTCTTTAGCAATTTCACTGACAGATTAGTCTCCCATCTCCCCAGAGACGTGTCCTACCCACTAAGCTATGAAGTCACGCTTGCTCTCCTTTCCTGTGGATCTGAATCCTGTCCTGCCAGGCTGGATATCTGCCAGGAGGGCTGGAGAGTGCCCCTGCGGGAATAGCTGATAGCCAGGCATCTAGAATACTTCCTGGAACGCAGAAAATATTCACGGTGGGAAGCTTTTGGTAAGAGACCCAACCACCAGTGGTCTACATGAAAGTGTAAAAGTAAAAGTGTTTGACCAGCTGAAGTTCCAAAGAGAAGGGGAAAAGGGAAGGGGAGAGAAGGGGAAAAGAGAAGGGGAGGGAAGGGGAGAAAGAAGGGGAGGGAAGGGGAGAGAGAAGGGGAGGGAAGGGGAGAGAGAGGGGGAGGGAGGGAGAGAGAGAAGAGGAGGGAAGGAGAGAGAGAAGGGGAGAAAGAAGGGGAGGTAAGGGGGGAGAGAAGAGAGAGAATTTGTCTCTGTTTTGGGAAGGAACACTGCAGATGCTGAACTCTAGAAAAGGTTGCAGGGCTGTAAATCCCAGTCTGACATAGGTCCTTCCATGTCTGTGCTTGATGCACAGAAAGGCAGAAAGTTTAAGACACCTCACTTCCCCCTGGCATCCATTGCCTGGGATGCTGGTATCAGAATTATATCCTACAGTTCCAGATTCTCTCCCAGCCTCCAAAAAGTTCAGAAACAATCAGTCAAGCAAATAAATACTGGGGTGTAAATCCTAAAAACCAACAACGGCTGTCTGACAAAACACCAGAGCCCAGACCATCACCCCTATGATATCACACCTATATGTTAGGATTTAGTGTTACATCCTAATCTGTAGACAACCAGTCCCCGAAATAGTTAGTGAGTATTCAATACTAATTTGTTACCAAGTAAGAGCATTACATAGAAACTATAGGGCTTATTTGTATGCTTTCACTTTATTGCCACCTAAATTCCTGTCTGATGTAATACACTTGGAAACACCTCCTTGCAAGATGAAAATTTCTCCTCCAAAGTGACACCCAACTCAAGGAAACCGCTTCAGGGAAATTCAAATTTTGTTTGGCAAACTGATTTGACTTCTTTGCTATTTGATTTGCAGTTCTTCAGAAAAGTATAAAAATTCCTTAGCTTCTGACAGCTGGATTTCTTAAGACAGAAATAAGGCTCACTCAAGCACACAACAATTCCATCAGTAGTCAGAACAGATACTTCACCCCACCCTGGGTTTAATTTTATTCAGTGCATTTGGTATCAAGAACAGACAAGCTTTAAAATGTTAAAATTAAAACAACAACAACAACATCAAATCAAACTGCACCAAAAAGAAAAAAAAATCTCAAAAAATAACCCCCCATATTTTGCTGAACCAGGAGTTTGCAATGCATTTCTAATCAGGGGCTCTGGTAACCTGCCTTTGAAATTTTTTTTTTTTTTATTTTATTTTATTTTATATATCCCAGACTAAATTCCTTGAGAGGGAAAGTCTAGTTTGAGTGAGTTCATTTATCTTAAATGCTGCTTTTGCAAGGTTGCATATCCCTATGTTTAACTTTTCTACCCACAAATATATCGAGTTCCGTACCTCTAAAACGAACCTTTGTCTGCGGTTCCGTGCCAGAGTCCCAGGACACTCACAGTTTAAGAATTTACATAGCTTTGATCCAACTGTGCGATCACCTGCTTCACTCTACAAAATCCGTATTTCAGGGCCACTTAAACGAGGGGATCCTAACACGTCTTGATAGTTACCAAGACTAATGCTGTCAACTTCACTGAAGAAACATTTCTGTAAAAGTCAAATATGTACCATAAGAGTTATACATGAAAGCTTTTCTACAGAGAGATAAATATGCCTGAAAAATTAACTTTTTGGAGATGACACGTGGCTACACATCCTCTTATACTCAAAAAATAATTATGAACGTAATCACTGTATGTATGAATAACAACTGCAAACTTCAGATCATTTATTTGGTCTCTTTTCATTCTATTCATAGACAAAACCAGAGGGAAGTTCTCCATTACAAGTTCCATTGCAGGCAACTATCGGTCTGATTAATTAAACAAAGTAATTGATTGTGTCATTCCTGAAAATGGCAAATAAAGACAGCACTGGAATGGAAGACTTAGCTGGAGGAGGGAATGAGTATTTCAAACCACTTTACTCATAAGAATAGAAGCGTAAATTCACAATATAGGGCAGAACTTGTCATCTCCCGTACATTGACTAGAGCCACAGAAAATAATTGCTATAGACTTTAAGGAGGGGGTTTTTTCACAGTCTCTGAAAATGAACTTTTTTTTCTGGAATACTGTCACATTTTTCTTGCCTTTCTGCATCAAAAAGGAAAGAAAAATGTTGAAATTATTTCATTAAAAAATGGAAAAATCTGTGAGGAAAATAATTTCTATAATTTTCAGTTAGCTTTCCTTAGGCTGGGACCTTAATCCCTGAATAAATGTCGGTCTGCTACAAGCATCTGTTCCTAAACCCAGGCAAATTGGGGTTGCCTGGTATTAGCTTCGAGGGGACCCAGTAGTTAGGATTCTTGGTTCATATCCCCTGACTATCCACTCATTTGCATCGAGTAGATCTCAGTGTTTCTGTACCACCATCTATTCCCAATAAGGAAGTGGAAGCTTAATTAGGCACTGGAAAGTTATTTTAGTATCCCAAGTGGATGCTGTCACAGAAGGAAAACGTAACTTTCCATTGAGAGAATGCAAGAGAACTCATGCCAGCTTGTTTCACTCCTTTCCAAGAGGCAGCCGTAGTCCCACTAACTGGCTGTCAGAGAGGAGGGCTTTGATTTTGGAAAGGGCAGCAGCAGGACAGCTGCAGTCTGCACGGAAATCCAAAGGATGGTAACTTGGACCTAGTTGGTGGTCATGTTTTCTTTGATTCTGGAAGATTTCATCTGCCGCCATCTCACATAACCCCATGCAAAGACAAAGGCTTTTCATCATCTGAACGTTGGTCCCTCCAGGAAGAAATTAAATTACCTGACACAAAAAGGGACAGCTTGGAACTGAGGCTGTTTCTGTACTTTTCAGGACTGCTGAATATGTGATTTGAAGTGCATGAACAGCAGTTAACTTGGTGGCTGGGTTCCCTACATCCCTACCCGGCCTTATGCAGACTGGTTCCTGTGCAGGACTCCTCCACTGGTGCTCAGCTGGCACTGGAGCCAAGGCCCATCATCCAGTGGGAGCCATAGCTGGACTCCCCTTGCCCCCAGAACTCTCTGCAGTAATAACACAAGGGAAAAACTCCTCTAAAACTGTGAACTCTGCTCACCAGCAAGCATGCTCCCAACTTCCATCTTACGCTGAAGGAGAGAAGGGTGAAGACCTCCCATCTGCCTATCTCTCCTTGGGAACAGTGAAAGAATGAGAAAAGCAGTCTGACGCCTTTCTTCCAAGCATGAGGAAAAAAGGCCCAACGTGCCTTGAGGAGTCTCCACCTCCAGAAAGGGGAGAAGAGGGGTGTGAAAGAGCAGCTCGGGTGACAGAGAGGAGGCAGCAAGGGTAAGAGCGGTTCCAGTGGGACTGCCCAGGCTCTTGGGGGGAATTGTCTGGGCCTAACCTATTTTCCCCCTCTACAAACAACCAAAATCATTACACAAATACAAGCAGTATTCCCTTCTCACAGGTTTTGAATCAAAATAAACCAATCTCCAGAGTTGCTTTTCTGCTCCCACTGTTCTCTCAGTGCCAAACTCTCACACAGACTTAATTTCCATTCTCTGCTGCAGAATGAACCATTCAAGGTAATTAGCTATTCTTTTTCCTTTCCTCCCCAAAACATGGAAACTCACGTAAGAGGGAAGGGCAGGGGGAACTCTGTGAGTTTTGCTGCTGGTCACGTAGTTTATTTAGCTGATTGAGTCACAGCTCTGTTTTCTTCCTGGTAATGTTTGTGATTGTGCACATAAAGGCAACAGACTCCCATAACGCCCAGCTCCAGAGTCCTGGCCTTTATCATTTGCCACCAAAATATGGGGCTCTGGGTCCTTCCAGAACCGGCACATTCACACCTCATCAAACCTCTGGTCCTAAAACAAAAACCTGGTAAAACACAGCTATTTTTGAAAATACTCTCCCTTCCCAGTGCTACCTTATATCTCTGCAAAATCAAACAAATTCCTGGATAAAACAATAAAGGCGACTGCAGAGAAAACACTGAATGGCGTACGAACTAAGGAACGGCTGGATGAAATCACTCCTGAGAAGGAAAACTACATGTGCATTGCTTAATATTCTTAGGCTACTCAGTAGTAGTGATTCCCAAAGACTGCTTCCACTCACTCAGATTTTCCACCCCACAGCTGAGAAATCCTGTTACCTGACAAAAAGAGAGCCGGAAAACTTCCCCTCACATGCCTCCTTCCAAGCCATTTGCCTCTCCCCTACCCTGTCTCTCGAGCTGCAAATCTGGGTATCTGCCCAGTTCACATCCTGACTCCTCTCACTTGCACTCAACTCTTGAAGGTCTCCCACATTAGAAATATCTGCATGTTTAACTTGGATGATTGGACTCGATCTCAGAGGTCCCTTCCAACCACAAAAATTCTGTGATTCTGTGATGTGTCCTAATTTATCTACAAGAATTACAGAGATCTTGAGAATGTCCCATTGTGAATTGAAGAGATAGAAACACTAAGCAAGTTATCTCTTCCAAGTTTTAGTCACTCGTATATATGAAACAAAGTCTAGAAAACACATTCTTTCCCTCTCTGTCCTGCAGTTTTTATTACCTTTATTCTTTTGGTAGTGTTTCACTGTTTCCTCAGTAGTTTTGTGGTCCAAATAAGACTCAAGTTTTCAATGTTAAGAGCAGAAAACAAACCTCCAAACTCACAACTCTAAAAGCCACCTTTCTTTCCTTCAGAAAGACAAATCCCACCGACTCTTATAAGCCACTTCAAATGTCTCCACCTTATTTGCAAAGCTCTTCTGTTTTGCCTGTCATCTGTATGTTTCTGTTCTCCATTGTAACTCAGTGCAGCATGGAAAAAGTATTAACAAGCTACTATTAATTTACACTGATTAAGTAATCCATATATCTACAAAATGAGCAAACTGCCATTTCAGCCCGTGTTCCTAGTCACTCAGAGTAGCTGGTCAATGCAGACGATCTGCTTTGACCTCTCTGCCTTGTCTGGTCACTGGGAAGCCTGAGTGTTACCCCCATTGGAGGCGGGTCTTGGTCAAAGGCCAAATGATTGAATTTCTCACTTCCTCTTTCTAATTTTACACTGTGGGCACATTCTCTTTGGAATTCTATTAAGCTCTTGAAGAAGATCTTGGACCATGTAAAATATGAATATATGATGTTAGATATGGAAGATAACAGAAGAATCATAAGAAAAGGTAGGTTTAGTAGCCTCCCATGACTGTTGGTGGCAAGGTCCTTGTGTATCAGAGATGCTCTGGGGCAGTATAGAGCAGATCTCTCTGGCTTTTAGAAGAACAAAATTATCTTGACTGTCCAATGGTGTTCTGCTCTATAATGTGATTTATATTTAAAATCCTGTTACCCAGGGAAGAGAAGATAGTGCATAACACGCAATACAATAAGTTTCACAAGATAAAGGCCAACACGACAAACTGTGGAGTTACTCACTCCGTGCTGTTAGCAAAGGCACAATCACAGAATCAGGGAACTGTCAGAGCTGGAAGGGACCTCTCAAGATCCTCCAGTCAAACTCATCTGCTAAAGCAGGGTTGCCCAGAGCACAGCACTCAGAGCTGCACCCAGGAGGGGTTTGAAGGTCTCCAGAGAAGGGGACTCCACACCCTCCCTGGGCAGCCTCTGCCAGGGCTCTGACACCCTCACCACAAAGAAGCTTTTCCGCATATTCCAGTGGAACTTCCCGTGTTCCAGCTTGTGCCCATTGTCCCTTGTCCTGTCACTGGGAACCACTGAGAAGAGTCCGGCTCCATCCTCCTTCAACCCACCCTTCAGATACTTGTGAACACGGATAAGGTCTCCCCTCAGCCTTCTCCTCTCCAGGCTCAGGAGTCCCAGCTCTCTCAGCTTTTCTTCACCAGGGAGATGCTCCAATCCCTCCATCCTCTTCGTTTCCCTACGCTGGACTCTCTCGAGTAGGAGCCCAGAACTTCCCTGTCTCTCCGGAACTGGGGAGCCCAGCACTGGAGGCAGGATTCCAGTTGTGGCCTCCCCAGTGCAGAGCAGAGGGGCAGAATGACCTCCCTCCACCTCCTGGCCACACTCTTCCCCAGGCAGCCCAGGATTCCATTGGCCCTCTTGGCCACCAGGGCACATTGCTGGCTCATGGATAGTTGATTATCTACCAGGACCCCCAGGTAATTCTCCTCAGAAGTGCTTTCCAGCAGGTCCACCCATAACCTATATCAGTGCCTGGAATTCTTCCTCTCCAGGTGCAGGACACTGCATTTGCCCTTGTAGAACCTCATGAGGTTCTTCTCTGACTAGCTCTCCAACATATACAGGTCACGCTGGATGGTGACACGGCCCTCTGGAGCGTCAGCCAACCCTCCCAGTTTGGTATCACCAGAGAACTCGCTGAGCATACTCTCAGTCCCCTTGTCCAGGTCATTGATGAATATGTTGAACAAGACTAGACCAAGTATTGACCCTTGGGGGACACCGCTGGTTACAGGTCCTGAACTTGACCCTGCTCCACTAATTACAACCCTGAGTCCTCTCATACAGCCAGGAATAGTACATCACTTTCTGTGTCTAAGAAGGGTGCTTAAGAGGTTGCTTTTTTTCCCCACAAAAATACGTAGTCCTGGAGCAGAACTCCATTTTCCACACCATTCTCCTCTCTGGTTGAACTTGTACCACTCATGATACAAGGTGCCACTCAGAAGAGGAGTGCCACTTACAGAGAGGAAAGGTCATAGGATGCTGCAGTCAGTGGGCTTTGTGCCACCTTATATAGAAAGGTTCTCCTCATCCTTTCTGCTACTGCCCACAGGGAAGAGAGTGGGGAATGCTTCAAATACTCTGAATCTTCAAGTTCACCCGAGTCACCTTCAAGAATATAAGAGTCAGGTGTGTTTTTTTCTCAAAATGAGCTTGGAGACTCCCACACATTTTCTTAGCTAAGGCTCCCTAGATCCCACCCAGCTTGACAAAACTGCAAAAGCTGGCATGTCTCGCAGACCAGGCAGAGAGGTACAGCGTGGTGGATGCTCTATTAATTATTTTCACAAGTCCACTAGACTAGGAACTCCTAGAGGGATCCATTTTTACACACTGTGCCTACGTCTCACTCTAGAAGCTATGCAACTCCAGAACAAGCTTTGTCATGACCACCCAACATTCAAGTTACATATTTCGGCATGGGAGCTTACACACAAGAGCCTGAAGTTCTAGCAAATGTGTTCCACTAGACCTCTCCTGGTTTGCTGCATCGGGCTGCCAAGTACGAGGGCTCAGAACTTAAGCCAGAGGGAAGAGAAGGGACGCCATATGTCATCACTTGCAATATCATGCTATTCTTACCATTCAGCCTCCTGGGAGATAGTACTTTTAAAGCAGCATTTTTGAGAACTGCAAGCACATCCAGGGATAGAAGCCCGGTGACAGCTGATCAAACTGATTAATTAGACATCTACATAAATGTAATTGTGGATGTAGCAACTGCACCCCATGCACAGTCCCATTCGAAAGAGGGCTAAATATGGGAAGCAGGACAGATGAGAAAGCCCATTGAAGTGTTACTGCTTTTGCTAAAAGAAAATGTGGATTCTGCCAAATGCGCTTTCCATGAGAAAGTTTTGATTTTCTCAGAAGTTTTTGATTTCCTGTCACAAAAAGTAAAATTTTTAGCTCCAGGATAAGCTAACACAAATCACGAAAAGCCTTTGTAACAAAAATCACAGTGTCTCTTTTTCAGCCTCATTTTCCAGTCATCTTCTTAGTCCTATTGTCTCATGGGAACAGTAATTCAAGAGCTGTGAGCCCCCCTTCTCCTTCCTCTTTGGCTCTTGGGCTTGAGCACATTTTCCACAGTGCACCACAGTATTCTTTTTATTTGGACTCCCGCAGCTCATGATGGAAAGAGTCATCTGAATGGGGAGCGCCAGCCCTGGAGGAGAGGAGATCACGAGAACCGCAGCTTCCATGAGTCACCACGGTAGATGCATGGGATACAGCAGATCAGGCCAGCAACTTTCGACATTTCCCATTTAAAAATTGCTTTTTGTCCCGAACAGGAAGAGAACTCCAGAACTTTTGTTCGTGATACAAATTCACATTCTTAACCATCTCTAATCATATCAAAAAATAGGCTTATTGCACGGCCTGTTTCCCGGCCACTTTGAAGCCTCTGATTCTTCAGCCTGACTCCACCAGCCCTGTACCATATGTATCTGTGACAAAATTACTGCTTTCTTTTTTTTTTTTAATGATATACTAGCAGAATAGCATCTGGCAATGTGGTTTGGGGTTTTTGTTTTGTTTTGACTGGAAAGAAACCTCCCAAATATTCCAGTCAAATCCAAAAAGACATTACATCAGCACTTTTTAAACTTATGCACAGAAAACGAGGAAGGATCTCCTGACTCACCAAGTGAGGCCATGGGCATCTATCTGTATGTATGCCAGCCTGCAGGTGGCCGTCACACAGTGACTCCACGGGAAGAGGGAGTGGGCTCCCCTCTGTCATTACACAGCCCCGCCACGCATGCCGGCCAGCTGGAAGGGAAACGGTCTTGGGTAAAGTCACCTAAGATGAGACCCATCCATATTTTGGGTCAGTTTGGCAGGAGACGGGACTCCAGGCCCTCCGTCATGCACAGACAGTGCTTTTTTCTGCACTTAGAAGAAAGCTCGCTGACTCCCCATGTGTGCAGGATATGTCCCCTCCTCCTTTTTATCATTCCTTGTTGTGAATGCCCTGTCAATGAAATGCACATTTCAACAGTGACTCTCTCATAGCTCTCCTTATCTTTAATTTCCTTCCACTATAGTCTATTTTATGGTACCTTTCCTTTGCTGGCAATTTTTTTTTTTTTCCCTTCTCATTTCAGCTGCAATGGGCAGATCAGGATCAGAACTTCCCACAAGTATAAGGGAGAGTCTGGAGGCAGATAATGTCACACAGGTCAAAACAGTGATGCAGGTCAGGACAATAAATGTGTTTGCCCTTCATGTTTAGTTTAGCCAGGCCCCTTTTCAGCCTTGCATTCCATGACGAAAATAACTTAATTTTCTTAATTATCCACTTTAATTCTGCCCTACTAGCAAAAGGCTTAACCCAAAACACAAAAGAGTCTTCCCTTCAGATCAGGCATAAAGAGCAGAAGCAGTAGCGAGCATACATTTCATCATCAATTTTCTTAGAAAGTGCCTCTTGGGAAGGAAGGAAGAGCCTCACCCCCAGATAAAAATGTCACCTTTCAGGCTCGGGAAGGAGCTGACTCCCTCTCCTGCTTGGGTGCTGCCCTCCTTCCTGAGTGGTCACCAGTAGCGGAGCGGCCAAACAATGACATTTCTGTTTCTAGATGGTTTCCCTCATGCCCACCAGCAGAGGTGCAGTAGTGAGGAGGATGAAGAGGCAGCAGGTAGAGGAAGGGCAGGACTTTCCAGGCCAGAGAGAGCCTGGGCTGCATTACAGGGATGGGGGCATTCCAGCTTGGCAGCAGGGAAACAGAGCAGTGAAACTTTTGTTGGGGGTGGGGAGGGAGAAAGAGGCTGAAAACCTCTTTCTCCTCAGTCTGCCTGCCACATGAGACATCCCAGCCAGTGTCTCTGGAGCGCACTTTTTCAGTTCGTAGGGGATTAGGAAGGAAAAAGTTTTTAAAAAGTAAGTTTTCAGGCTAATTGGACCAAAGTCAAATTTCTAAAAAAAAATGAAAAATCCTCACAAACTGGAAATCCTGCTTTTCAGACAACTCCGAAAAACCCTAATCAAATAGTTTGAACAACCCATCAACTGTACGTTATTTACTCTAGCAGTACGCACAGTTTTTCTATTGGAAATACTTACAAACAGCAAGTGCATTCACAGAAACTGGGACTGGTTCACACACGATTTAGTAAAAAGTAGTATGAGAAGGGAGTAGCTGGGTGGGAATATTCAGGAAGATTCATCTGTGAAAAGTCTGATGATCTACCCTGTAACTGAAAAAATTTCTAACAAACATCTACACATCCGCACACATCATACGAAGTTCGTCATGCAAAGTTTCACTTTTTATGTTCATGGCAGGTTACCCTGAGAAGGCAACGTGTCTCCTATTTCAGGCTGTACGGAGGGTTGCCTTGTAATAGCACAGAGTGTAATGGGTTTCATTGCGCTTGGGAACCAAAGAATTTGACCTTTGAGCAAAATAACACAAGGCAAAAAAAATGCATTCAGATCAGTTAGGGTGAAGTAAGAGTACAGGTGGGGAGGGAGCGCTTTGAACATTGTCTGTGAGGTCTCACTGCAGCTCCACAACCACCAGTCCTGCCCCTTTGAAGAAAAAGGGTCAGTGTTCCAAATTTAGGGGGAGAAAGGGGAAAATTTGTTAAGGGTAGTGCCCCATCAAACTCGGATATTGGAGGAGTCATCTGAAGATCACAAGACAAAAAAAGAAGAAAAGTTAGACTGATTTGTATTTTTTCTGGGGTTGTGGCTGTCTTTAGGATGCTCCTGGGTCATATTGTCAAACTTCTTCATAGCCTGAGGAGTAGAAACTTCCTTCTGTAAAAATGAAAACTGAGATTCTCACCTAATTAAATGTCTCCAGGAATAGGAAGCTATAGGAAAAAACCATCAAGTATCACGAGACTTGCATTAAAAATCACAGGATTTGGCAACACTGAATTAATTACAGGTTAGGAAGCAACCGCACTTGTTCTAGCTGAGCAGCAAAAAAACAAACAGGCATCAACCTTATTCAAAAGTATTTTGCAGGCATGACTGCCAAACTTCAGTTGGCTGTGAGTAATACTATTCATTACTTCAGAATATTCATATAGCCAGTAAGTATTTCTGGAAATCCTTGAGAATCCTGCATTTTCCATAATGCCAGAATGATTAATTTGTACTGAAAGTTTGTTACTTGCCAGTTATCCCTCTACTGTTTAAAAATCTGAGTCACACGATCAGCAGCCAGAAACAATACCATGCTGTAAGTTTAGACATCCAAGACGCACAATGAATATTCAAAGAAGAAAGTTTGCAATCAACCCGCAGGCTGAAAGTTATGCAACAAAACTATTTAGCTAAGAAGTGACAATAATTAATACCTTTTCAAAAAGCCAGACCAATTGCAAGAGAGTATGTATCAAGGAAAGGCGATTGCATTCAGAACAACTATTATTTAAAATTAATATTTGGATGACCACAAGCTTTTAGTTCTAACTACAAACAAACAAACAAACAGGGATGCTCTTCTAGCCAGAATATAAAAACATCTCTAGTTTCCATCACAGACTGAAGACCACCAGTTTAGTTCTGCTTATACAAATGGATGAGGCAGACATACCTCTTAGCCAGTCTGGTTTTGTCTGTCTGTGCAAACTTCCCAGTAAAGCTATATTTGCAGTTCAGTGTAAATCTGAAGTAAACAGCACACCGTATGATTTATATATGGGTTATCATTCAGCCCAAAGTCTGGCATTTCATTGATATGCCTGTTATTTAGATGTATTCAAGAGCCTTCCAATGCATATGGGTTTTTCCCCTTGCAGTGACTGTATTCTCAGAAGAGATGCAAGAGCCAGATCTTTGCTATTCCCCAAGGTTAAAGGAAAAAGTGAGATGTCCTTTGGTTTTTCAACTCCTTACCCATATAGAATAATTCATCTGCTGATATTCATAAGGTGACTTCCACCAGCAAATGTAAAGATGTCAGGAGAAGAATTTTTAAGCACATATGTAATTGTTTATGATTGGTATCTGCTTTTATTTAGCATATTTGCTAGTGCTCTCTTTCTGCTGCTGTAAGAATCTTTCTTGACCAAGAACTCTGCTCTTTAGGGAGCCATATTTCATGTTCTTTCACTCTTTGCAAGCTCTGCCATAATAGAATCAATGCATCAAACCAGTCCCGCCAAGCAGCCACATGCTCTAACGGTAAAGGTAGAAGGGAGATGTTTCCCAACAGAAATTTTGCCAAGAAAGGATTAATGCCTGTTTGCCCATTTCCTACAATTCTCCTTCCTTTAACACACAGAGCGGGAGAAGTAAGAAACAGAGGAAGTGTCTTGTTTGATCCCTGATACAGGGGTTTTTATTTTATCTCAGAAAGTCTTGATGAGAAAAACCTTTAAGATTTCTGAAACCACATTTTCTGAGGCCAAGTCCCCTTGATAAATAAATTATTTAAATGCATTTGTTGCGGCTCTGTACATCTTGCACTCCTTTGCAACACAGGGCAGCCAGGATGGCATCACAGGGTGCCAGTGGAGCACCCCACTGCCCCTCCAGCTCTCTCCCCCCTTGAAGTACAACTTGGAATTCTTGGCACATGCACATGCAGATCAGACAATTTTAGAATCATAGAATGGTTAGAGTTGAAAAGGACCTTAAAGATCATCCAGTTCCAACCCCCCTGCCCTGGGCAGGGACCCCTCCCACCACACCAGGTTGCTCCAAGCCCCATCCAGCCTGGCCGTGGACCCCTCCAGGGATGGGGCAGCCACAGCTTCTCTGGGCAAGCTGGGCCAGTGTCTCACCTCCCTCACAGGAAAGAATTTCTTCCTCATATCTCATCTAAATCTCCCCTCCTTCAGTTTAAAGCCGTTACCCCTTGTCCTGTCACTCCACTCCCTGACAAAGAGGCCCTCCCCATCTCTCCTGGAGCTCCCTTCAGACTGGCAGGCTGCTATATTACTGTCCAGACGCCCACTTGGAGAAGGGGTGCATGAAAAAATCCCTTGTCGTTCCACCCCGAGTTTGCTTCCACTGATCTGCAGGTAGGGGAGCTCTCCCCATCGTGTCGTGTCATCCCCCCCCCAAAAAAAAACCAACCCACCACCCTCTGTCCCAGCCCTGGGTGCAATGATCTCTTCGAGTGGCAACGGAGGTGCTTGATCTTTCTTCCTGATGCGGGAGCCAGGAGGCTGACGAGCGACCCGCAAACAGCGCTGACTATCCAATTTAAGGATGTTTGGAGAAACGATAGAGGGTAAAAGGATGTGAAAGAACGATAAAGTCAGTTCCCTGCCCTGCAGCAGGAGCTGTGCAAAGCCTCCCTCTCCGTGCTGCCAGCACCCCCTAGGGGCCCGCACATCTCACAGCCTGCAGCGCCGGCTCCGGGCTCTGCCGGCCGGGGGCTGCTCCATCCCCCAGCCGCTAGCCCTCCGGCAGCGCTCCGCCTCGGGTCAGCCCCGCTCCCGGCTGCGGGCCACGAGGTGGCACCGGGAGGTGATTCTGCCCCTCTGCTCTGCTCCGCTGAGACCCCACGTGCAGTCCTGTGTCCAGCTCTGGAGTCCTCAACAGAGAAAGGACATGGACCTGTTAGGATGGGTCCAGTGGAGGGCCACCAANCGTCAGCTTTACCTGCAGCTCCGAGATAGGGTTACCGGGGGCGGGGGGAGGGGGGAGAAAAAATATAAAAAGAGAGAGAGAAAAGAAAAAATAAATCAATTAAAAAATTCAACCTTGCATGCCTTGTGCAGCTTGCAACTGTCCCAAAGCTGCCTGCTTGTGTTATGGCTCATAATTTTCATGGAAAGTTCCCACCAGTTTGTGACCCAGGAGAACGCAAACATATGATTTAATCATGCATTAGTCAACGCTGAATTTTTCCTTTCCCAATGCATCTTCTGATCTAGACCACATTGTCAGCATCTCCCTGCAGTGTAAGGGAAGCACAAGGCACCTTAATGCAGGGAGAGGAAGGGAAGAGGGGAAACAGTGCTTGGACTAGAAGTGGCTGCAAAACTGGGCAGATGTGGCCTTTAGTGATCCCACATGTTCATTTTCAGCCTGTCATTCCTAAATGACCATATTTATGGACGATGACAAAGGTCTAAGCCACCTTCTAGTGAAAACGTTTGACCAAACCAGCACCGCCTTCAAAATCTCTTTATCCTTTTCTTCATAACTGCAACAGAACAAACTTATTTATAGTGATCCTCACCAAAAAGCTTTCATTTTGCACCCACCTTCCAGTACAGCTTAAATCTTACCCTTCAGGTTGTTGGATCCAGAGCTCCCAAATCCCACAAAAGGGTGGGATAAAGCCGTGACTTATGGAAATGAAGACTTGATGCGCTAATGGTTTTGGGGAAGACACATTCCCCTGATGTGCTTATGGACAGTGGTTACCCAATATCACTGTACTCCCTCCTTTTCATGGTAAAAATTGTTTGAATTATGCTTTTATTTTGAAAACAATTGCTCTTATAAATTAACCACCATTTGAATATTCATTTGTTTCTCTTCTCCAAAAAAATCAGACAACCAATCAAGGACTGGAAGCAAAACAATGTGCCAGACTATTTTTTGAAGAGTCAAAGAGTGTAGCTGTGTATTGATTCATTCCTGCTAAGAACAAGACTTTATGCAATTTAGGCCACAAACCACTCATCAGAAACACCAAACAACTAACAGATGGAGTGGGTAGTCTGCAAACAAAGCAGAGGTTGAAATCACATTCCCCCAGAATGGTCTGGCAAAAATCTGCTGAAAACAGGATGTCTTTCTGCATGATTTGCAAAGAGAAGAGAGGCCTGAATTAGGGAACAAATGTTGTAACACCCTAACGAGATCTACATACTAGATAGCGTGGTTCTTACTTTCCTTCAAGTTGCAAGACTGGATAAGGAATCCCAATTTTAGGCTCAGGCAGAAGATGGTACTCTGAAGAGAAGCCTTTCTCTTCATTCTCCCCACAGACATAAGAGGCAACAAGAAAACTCTCCAAAACAGCAACTTGTACCTCTTACAATCCTAATATGTAGTCGGGTAAATCTTGTCTTGTGAGCAACCTCAAGCTAGTTCAACACTGTACGAGTACTCAGACTTTCTCCTTTTCCATTTCTTCACTCCAAAACCATGAGAGATGAGCTTATGATTAGTCAGAATAACTTTTGCATCAATCAGATATCTGAGCTCAGGCATTTACACAATAGTACTTTGTCCCTTGGGCAAACAACCATCCAGACACAAAACTGGGAGAGATACTGCTGACAAAGAAGTGACAGAGTTTGGGGTCCTATTCCAGATGCATGTGGGAAATTGTAACCCAACCAACAGAAACAGAGAAGAATTCACCCTACTGCTTCTCCTATCTTTGCAAAATTCTTAGTGCAAGAGAAATCTACCAGGGGGTCGTTGTAGAGCAGAGTATTCTTCTTGAAGACCCTCCAATGATTAAGAAACAGCCCATAGTGTAGAAAAAATACATAGCTGAAGAATTGTGTTGCTGCCTTGTAGATGTGTACCATGTAAGCAACATCTCTGTCAACATTCTGTGGAAGTGTGCACTGGTTCTATCAGGTACAGCATTTTCTATCCGATCCTTGGTATTTGTTTGTTATTATCAAAAATTCCTTTAGGTCCCCTGGAACATCTCTGTAGTCCTCTGTGGTTAAAGCTGCCCATTGGAAAATCAGAGAGATGTGATCCAATCCAGAAATAGGCCTTAGGAGATAAGCAAGGTGGTATGATTACTCCGAAGAAGAGTATTGATAAGTGAAAAGGCAGGCTTTAAGTAAATCCTAGTTAAGGAAGTTCTGTATGCTTGGCAATGACTATGGTGCAAAATCTCAGTTATGGGATTTTTTTCTCAAGGAACTGGTTGATAAAGTCAGTGCTACTTTTGTTCTAATACTTGGCTTAAGTGACTCTTCAAAAATACCATGCAGAAGGCCCTGGACAGCTTGATGAGGCAAGAACTGTTCTCTTCACAGTCTGGATTAAGCCCTCTGTAGGCAAAAGAACAGGCTGAGGGCATTCAGGATCCCCACAGTTGACATCATCTCTGTGTTTCTCTTCCCGCCTCTCCCTCCCCATTCTGCTCCTCTTAGAACAGGTGAAAGGGAAAGAAAAGGCTGCTTGCTGCTTCTCCTAAAATAATAAAACCGTTGCCAACAAAACAGCATGATGCAGCTAAGCACGCTGTTGTGGTCTTGCATAGCACCAGGAAACCAAAGTTGAAAGTTCTGGCAAGTATAGATGCCATACTGCAGATGGTTGCAATAACATAAAATACTTCTTTCTTTTGTGGTAAAATTAATATACCTCTTCATAAAAATACAAATCTGTTCTTTTTTCTAATGACGCTACCAAAGCCACATAGTCTGTGACTATACAGCATGGTTTCAGCTTAAGATATTCATAAACAGGTGAACACTTACTGCAATAAATCTTTGCTGAGGACCTCCTACCAGTACAATACCTTGGACCGTATTTACATGTCCTAAACACTATACATGACCTCCACTTTCTGGGCTCTAGGGTGCCCTTTTCAATAGGAAATACTAGGCTAAACCGTTTTGGTTGAACTTCGACTTTCTGGTCCTTAGTGCAGTGATTTCACCCAGCTCTCCCAAAGAAAACCACAGTCATCAATACCATGTAAGAACTGAGACATTTCTTTCAGATTCCCTCATCCGAGCCCACAATTTATCCCATATTGCCTTCCCTGGTGGAATAATCAGGCATCATCTATTAGTAACAACAAGAGAAGGTGGAAAAACACAAGAAACCTGTACCAAACACTTTATTCTGCCTGGGATGTAGAAATAAGACTTGACATAAAGAATAACTGCAATGAGCATATGATTCATTGTTTATACCATGTCATAAGACAAAGCTCTTAGAAATTAGTGGCCTAATAAAGCGATATAATCTTTGCTATGTGTTTATCCATGTGTTAAATAGATAGCACAGTTGACACCTAAAGCCCTGTAAGAGAAGCAATGCCTACAAAATCAGAACTCTGAGAGGTAATGACAGAATTTATTGCTCGCTCCGTCTCAGGAAATAAGGAAACAATTTACTATCCATTAAAATTCAAGTATCTGGTGAATTAAAAGATTATTGGTGACAACATTACAATACTGCTTTCCTTTCTTCCACCTTTTGTAGGAGAGGACGTGCATTAGAGAATTCCCAGTCTGACATAAAACTTGCAACACCCCAACACAAAACAGGCTCAAAACTAGAAATCCCATTTTGCAAGGAGGTTGTGGCTATGACATTTTTTCCGATGCAGAGTGAAACTTTATGAAGGGGACAACCTCAAAGTGCAAAGTGCAGCACTGCCCCTCTGAGCTACCGCATCTGCTGCCAGGCTGGGTGACCCGACAAGCTGACTCCTGCAGAACGAAGTGTGACTTTCCACAAAAGCACCCTAAGAGCGAGAGTACAACTATTGTGAGACAGAGATATCTGTTACTGAGTAGAGCACTACACCCTGGAGGAAGATAGCTTCAAATATCTCTGTCTAGAAGGTTTTTTGGTAAGTGTGAACATCATTTAAAAAAAAATAAATCCCAAATCTAGTGGCTAGATGACATGGGAGGCACCAAATGTCTTTTCAAATTCAATACTCAGCAGTGAATTTCAGGTGACACACACTGGAATTCATGTGGACTGAAGCCATCTGCCTGGTTTCAGTGAGCAAATGTTCAACGCAGTTGTCCTGGTTTCCAGCAGGGACGGGGTTGATTCTCCCCTGTCTCTATCCGGCACAGCTATTCCACCCAATGTGTGCCAGGCCCAGGGGCAGCAGGGAGCTGGCCGGGGAGGGGAGGGGCCACAGCCAGGAGTGGGCGTGGTGACGTCACGGCATAGGCGTATATATGGGCGGGCAGCGCCGGGGTGCGCTCAGCGGCATCGGTGGCGGACGGGTCGGGTTGGGGCGGCGCGGTCGGTATTGTACTCATGTTTGTCTCCTCCATCTGTGTTGCTGTTTCCCTGCAATACCTGTTGCTCTGGTAAACAGTTTTTATCTCAACCCACGAGTCTGCCTTTTCTTTCTCATCCTTCCCCCCCCAACCCCAGCCGCTGGGGGGCGGAACCAAGGGACTGCCACGTGGTGCTTTTGTTGCCGCCGAGGCTAAACCGTGACAGCAGTTCACCACCCAGTCTGAATTTTTTGGTAACTGGTTTGAGATTAAGGCCTATTCTGATCCTTCATCAAGAGTAATGAGACTACAGAGGGATAAAGCCTCTGAATGAGCAAAAATGGCAAAATTGGGAAGCAAGCACATCAGAGGTGAACAGTGTCTCACTTGGCATCTTGACTCATTTTAGCAAAGAGGAAATCCAATCAATATTCTCAAGTTTTCCAGGATTCAGCCACAAAACCAGACCACAGCAGTCTTCTGCCTCTCATGGATTGTTTATTTGTATAAGAAATCCCCTTGACAGTGAAGGTGTCCCAGTCTTGCTCTACTCTTCTTCATATCCACAAAGCCCTCTAACTCAAGTGGTTATTTTGCAGATTTTGACTTGCCCTAAGTAACATTTCCTCATATCGTGGGGAGACAGTAACACCTCTTCTCAGCAAGTGCAGATTAGCAAGAATCTGTCCTACCAAAAGGCACAGCCTGCTTGTTCTTTCACTATTATATTTATGTCTGTCTCTGTAACAGTTCCTTTTAGCTAGGAGCAAAACTCCAGTTAGGCAACACGCTGGGAAACTGCCACATGCTCCTGCAACTATATGTTGCCCATAAAATAATTCAAACACACTATTAGAGTGTGTAATTTAGCTCGTATGTAGTTAGAATGTGCAGAGTTTGCCAAGTGACTGCATCCAGCTGGAAAATCAATTTATACATGCCAGTTTAATAAAACCTGAAAGTCTTCCGCAATACATGAAGAAATGTTAGACAACGTTGAAATTGTACATTATGTAAAACCAAACATAGCTGTAAATTACAGGCTGAGTGTGAAGGATCGTTCATCCCCTGCCAAAATTCATAAAAGCAGTCGCCAATTTGGGGACGGAGGGGGAAGCATATAGTAATAAAATGAAACTTTGTACAACTCCAAGTACAAGCTTGCAGACCAAATTTTGCCAGAAGAAACTTTAAAACAAAATTGACTTCAGCCTTGAGCCATCTCTCACTGATTTAAATCTGCAGTAGTCAAGGGCTACACTGGTGCAAACAAAAACAAAACCCAGGTGATTTGACGGTGCAGAGGTCTTTCTGTGTCCTACAAGGAAGCTCAGAGCTCTCGATCTGGATTAACCACATTGTTTGTCTCCTGAGTTTCCCATTCACTTCAGAAAGCACTATTGTTGTTGTCCACGAATTGCATACTCTATTGCTATGTGTGTATAAATTCAGCTCAAGCACTAACTAGGCTGGCTATCCATTCTCTGCCTCTGCTTGCTGATGACAACCCAGGCAGGATGGTGGGAAGAGGAAGATGTTGCCTTGTGATTGCCATGGTGGGGTACAGGTGCAAAGCAATGGGTGTTATCAGTCCTGTTCTGGAGTGACAGACACCAGCACTGCAAAAACCACAGCATGGATCTGCTAACTACCATGCTTGCTTCTTCTAACTATACCATGCATGCATCTTCTGCTCTCAGAACAGCTATGAGTAGTTAAGGGACACAGAGAGACTCCTGGAGTAGCATTTCCTCCTCCATCTTCTTGCTTGAAGCAGTACAGAATGAGTACTGCTGGCCCAGGCAGGAGACAAACGCAGGCCTTGAGTTTTCAGAGCTAGCTGTTGACACCTCTTACTAAATTCTCAGTACTAGGGAACGCACAAAACTACAAAAATGAATCAGGTTTTATTACACTGGGTGTGTTACTCTGATTTCTGGACTAGGCAGGAAAACCAACACTCATCTGCAAAGCCATGCTAGTCTCATCCTGGTCCCGCATACGGCCCTGTCTAAACTAACTAACTAGGTTAAATTAACTCCCCATCTGCACTTCCATACAGGCTTATCTGCAGAGGCTGAGAGAGCTGGGGCTGTTCAGCCTGGAGAAGAGAAGGCTCTGGGAGACCTTGGAGCAGCCTGCCAGGATCTGAAGGGAGCTACAGGAGAGCTGGAGGGGGACTCTTTGTCAGGGAGTGGAGTGACAGGACAAGGGGTGATGGCTTTAAATTGAAGAAGGGGAGCTTTAGATGAGATACCAGAAAGAAATTCTTTGCTGTGAGGGTGGTGAGGCACTGGAACAGGTTGCCCCGAGAAGCTGTGGCTGCCCCATCCCTGGAGGGGTTCAGGGTCAGGCTGGATGGGGCTTGGAGCAACCTGGGCTGGTGGGGGTTGGAACTGGATGATCTTTAAGGTCTTTTTCAACTCTAACCATTCTATGAATCTACATCATCCTGACTAGGTCTCCCTGTCTAGGAGCGACAGTGACACAAGGTGACCAAGAGCAGGCAGACACAAAAGCAGTGCAGGGCAGCTGCTGTGAATTTACACCCTACTTGTGAATCACCCTGACTTTGCTCTGAACCCAAAACAAGAAAGACACAGAATCTTCATTCAACACTTAGTAGTATCTGAGGGATTAGTTCTGTTCGTCATAGTATTACAAAAAGCCCAAGAAAGCTCCATTTATATCAACAGCTACGTCACTGATATGCTGGAAACTGAATTTGGCCCGGTTTCTAACCTTTGTATCCTAAAAGCATTTCCAGCTTGTGGAAGCTGGGTGGGGAAGTTTTCAGATATTCTGGTTATCAAGGGAATTCTTCAAGAGTTTCAGGTGAATCAAATGCGTGTTAGCAAACTGCTTCCTTCAGGCTTGTAAGAATGAATCCTTACTCCCATGAACAAGCTTGTACACTTGCATCTTAACCTGCTAATCTCCTAACCAGTCTCCTCATTCACCCTCACTTAGGGCATGCTGTTTGTTGGCACAGAGTGTTGGCATGCACCTTTCTTTTCACCCAATATACAGTTTCAGCTTGGCTTAGCACTTGACAACCTCGGTATCATTGCAACCACTCAGAGAGGTAAAGGTCATTGATTTAAATCACAAGTATTCAAAATTCTTTTTTTTATGATCGCCACTGTCCAACATACAATTAGGCTTTCATGCACAGAATGTGTTTCAAGACCTGCCAGTAATTTTCATTCCATATACAGCAGGTTTTATGCCAATACATATGCTTTATATCTAATGGCAAGAATATTTGAGAGTGGAAGGTCAATCTTTTATAGACAATCCAAAAATAAAATAAAATCAGAGAAAGGAATGGAAATATGCCTACTCAACAAGAACCCTAGCACAAAAAAACTTTCTAGGTGATTAAATACAAAAATGAGCATCATCTGATCAGTAAAACCATCACGGGGCATGTGTGCACACCAGTTACAGAAGTGCCTGGAATGCAGAGCAATTCAGTCTCTTAACAAGGCACTTCTGGACCTGGACACAGGCCAGGTATAAAAGCCCTGGGTCCAGCATGGGCTAATTTACCCAGCTCTTAGGATGCCAATCTAATCTAACCTGGTTTATTAGCTTTGAAACAAACTAGGAACATTCAGGCAGCGAGTAACCATGCCTCAGCTTGGGCCACAGCAGTGAAGAGCTCAGCGCAAAAAGATTGTTTAGCTAACTGTTCTCTAAGACAATTCCTGACTATGGCCTTATACCAAAAAAAGAGAAATAGAGACAAGGCACCTAGAACAACCATTTGTCTAGATGTGGCAATGTGAGTTTCAAAAGTGGTTATAAACCCGTGACTTATTCTCCTTTCCTTCACAGCCACTGATAAAAACACAGAAAGTACCATTACACTCTGGCCTGAGAGAATTATATTGACACAGAAGAAAAATTAAGAGCTATTGTATCACTTCAGCTATACCAGTGTTATTAAAGCAATACAATTTTTGTATACAGTTAACTTTCAGATTACTATACAAGGTACAAATGGCAGCTATTGCTGAATGCCATATACTTACAAGACTTGATTTAATTAGCTTTGCATGAACAGTTTTTAAGCACGCTACACTTGAGTTTTCTGATGAATGCAAATCACATAATATCACTGGAATGGCTCAGCTTCACCTCAAGGTGTAATCAGTTCAATGCAATTAAGCCAAAGCCCTCCTCACCTTCAGAAAGGGAATTAGAAACTTCAACTTCCTTTTAATGTATAGCGGAGAGCAGGAAAAAGAACTTTCAAAAAGTATTTTCATCCTTAATAAAGATCTTTCCACCTATTGCTTCAATTTCCTGTTTGATCAGCAATAAATACCTATGCCGTTTTGGTTAGCTTGGCTTTACCTTCAATTTGGTGAATTTATATTTACAAAAGAGGAAAGAGGAAACACTGATAATAACAAAACTAAGGCTTGCCTTTTAAAACAGGAAGTGATTATGATTTTGAGATTTGAATCACATAATTCTTCATCTTGTCCCCTTAGACACTATCAGAGAGACACAAATATGTACCAGGACAACAATCTTTATGAAACAGGCCAAAAACTAGTATTCAGTAAGTAAGCGTCTATGGGTGCTTTGATGGTTGGACTAGATGATCTTAAAGGTCCCTTGCAACCTAGACAATTCTATGATTCCTGAGGGTTAAAGAAGCCTGCTTGCTCCCTGCTCTGCCAGATTTTATTGCTGGTAGCAGGAATTGTGTACTTAATCCTCCGTACCTTTCTTGGATGCAACCCTAGCAAGAAGTTAAGGGTAGTTTTATCAAGGGAGAAGACCACAACACCGATCCCCATAAATATGTATCACTTAAAAGTGGTTTGAGGATGTAGCAATCAGTTCCATTGAGGCCAATTAATCTTTAGTCCTGGGGAGATCCACAATCCACTTCTGTCACTAGTCGTGATGAGATCCACGGGTTGGTCACTCAACACATACAAGTTTCAAGTGAGGTTGAGGGCCTGCCCTTTAAAAGCCAGACCATCCCAGGATGTTTCAAGTTGAGTTCCAAAAATTAAAAATCTCAAAGAGGCACCAGCTATAATCCACTAGTGTACAGTAGGACAGGATGGTGAGGAGACAATCCAAGTATCTTTGGACAAAGAGAAAGATGCAGGATTTTTGAAAAACAGATGATTAATGGGAGGGATACAGCTGAGAAATCATAGTTTTCCAGTCCTGAAGTAGCTTCCCAAAAGAACAGAGGTCTTGACCCAAAAGAAAGAATGGCAGAAGAAGCACTTCTGCCACAGATGCATTTGGAAGAGGCATCTGTATCACTTACATTTTTCTGATGACTTTCAGAGCAGGAGCACTTCAGTCATCATACAATAATTTTAGTGGAAGCATCTAATGTCGAAAGCAACATTTCAGATCCATTTTTATTGCATATTTGGTTTCTAAACAACCACTTCAAGAGTGCTGCATGCAGTTGGAAACTCACAGTGCTATAAATTATCTATGTATATTTGGCAGACAAGATGGTAGGAGAAAGTTCTGGAGGTTACTTTCAGTGAAACCATTTTATTAAATAGAAAAGGAAGAAAAGTTGAAAGCCGTTTTGGATTGTGAAGATATTGACAGTTTTGAAATGGAAAGGGCATATAGGTTTCTAGCCCCAGGTCCATTGGCTGAGGAATCTTGTTGGGCTGTAATAATCAAACTTTCAAGATTTAAAGAAAAAGAGATAATTCTGAAAAAGGCAATACAATACTCTAAAGAAAAGAAAGCAGAGGATATATAAAGGTGTGAGAGAGTTCATATTTTCTCCAGCTCTACCCAAAAAGAAAAGAGGAGAGAAGAAAGGAAGTGTTGAATTTGAGTCTTTAATGCCAAGAGACAAAGAGAAAAAAAAAAAAAGTGAGAGATGAAATTTTGCAATCTACTACCCCCATAATAACAGCAGGAACCATCACTATCTAGCAGAGGCAGTTGAACAGTTTATCAAGGAGATTTTTCTTTTTGCTACGGATTTCACTTTTGTAGCAGTGCATAGGCTTTTCCATTTTACTTGGCCCTATTCCACAGTTCTTAGTGAAGATGAAGGCTTAAAAGAGAAGAGAAAGTAAACAGAAAAAAAGTATAGGCTCAACATCTTGATGGAACTTTATACTGTAGGTCTGCCTCGTTGCTTTAAACACAGTCATTTTAGCTCCAGGCATTACAGTTTTGAATTGTGACTAGTTTAAAGGCTTACTGAATGCGATTTTATGGAGAAGTTAAGTATTTAAATTTCTATGTTTATTTCCAATTCATCACATACCATCCTTGAAAGGAAGAAGAGCCCAACACATTTTCTTGTTTCACATTACGATGAATCATTTCCAGTAAAATGTGTGACTGTGGGGCATGAAACGGAAGGGAGAAGCTATCCTTGGTCAGGTCAAGTAGCAGAGGCATCAGTTTGTACATTCTTACTATTAACACTACATAGAAAGCTTGGAACTGATGAGGATCCTATTTTTGGAGTTTTCCAAGCTCTAATTTATCATGCTGAGTTTGCAGATGCTCAGCCCCTTTTAAAAGGCAGACAGTAAGTTATGAACTCTTTTTGTTGTGGAGATATCTGTCCAAATGTAAACTAGTGCACTGAGTTAGCTCCTGGGATGCCCTCTCTACCACTCAGAGTATTCTCTAACTTGCAAACAGAAAAAAAACAAACAACCCTTGCCATGTTGTGGCTCACTTCTGCACTCTGGAATCTCCAATCATGGGGTTGGAAGAGACCTCTGGAGATCATCTAGGCCAACTTCCCTGTCAGAGCAGGTTTACCCAGAGTAGGTTGCACAGGAGCATGTCCAGATGGGTTTTGAATGTCTCCAGAGACGGAGACTCCACCACTTCTCTGGGCAGCCTCTTCCAGGGCTCTGCCACCCTCAAAGGGAAGAAGTTCCTTCTCACGTTCAGATGGAACTTCTTATTTCCAAGTTTGTGCCCGTTTCCTCTTGTCCTGTCTCTGAGCACTACTGAAAAAAAGACTGGCCCCATCCTCTTGATACCCATTCTCAAAGTATTTCTAGGATAACCACATGACACCAGGTCATAAGGGAGGTCGTATTTTCCAGAGACAGGACCTTGCAGCAGGGTGGGGAAACCTGCCCCTGCCCCATTCTGCTGCATAAGTGCAGGCAGGGGTCTTGCTGGCTCCACACTACTCTTCACCATTCATCTATCGTGGCCCTTCATGCAAGCCACTGCTGGGGTTTGTAACCTGGGAGCTCATCCCCACACCTCCCACCTTTCAGGAGAGACTGCTGGTCATTTTCCATCTGTCCTAGCAAAGCTGTTATCCCTTGCATGGCATCCTGAGTCGTGGGGCTGAGAGCAAGGTAGGGAGCATGACTGCAGCCTGGAGGTCAGGGGGGTCACCTGGAGGGGAAGCAGGTGGCCGGCAGTGGTTCGGGACCCTTCCCGGTGAACCCTCTGTATATTTCAACCGCTGAGTGTGTAGCATGAAGAGCAGGAAGCAGAAACGGAGACCCACGTCCCCTGTGGATCCAACCTTCTGTTTTATTATGTGCATGTACGGCAATGTTATACAGCAGACCTCTGGTCTGGTTTTGTGTCTTTAGGCTGCAGTTTAATGACGAATAATTAGGTTCTGGACAGCTCTTGGCAAAGGCTACCACTGAATACTTTATGCTGTAATGGATGTTAATCTGAAAATTGTGTTTTCAGTTCTGTTTGATCATCTATAATGAAAGTGGTCAAACTGTAAGTTGGTCTTACTGAAAAAAAAAAAAGTGAAAAAAATACCACCAAATACCACTATTTCAAATCAAGATCCAAATCCTACTATTGTTTTACACTAGGGAAAATATGTAAGAACTCCAATACATCCAGTGATCTTATATGACCACAAGAGATGGTGGGGGCGGGGAGGAGAGCAGGGGAAGGGGAAAGAAAATATTCTCAAAACCAGCTTGAAAGTGTTAGGAGTTCAACTGCAGGACCAAACTGGAGGAACTCGAGGCAGGAATTTTACTTGCATAGACAGCTAGAGCTCAAAAATCAGCACTGTCATTACAACATAGTAAGCTACAGCAAATGTAAAAGGCAAGTTATATAAAATAGCTGAAAACATCAAATCTTGCAAGGTACCTACATTTGCATTTGACTGTGCTGGCAATATCACTGTGCCAATTTTGCTCAGGAATGCCATCCTGAAAACCATGATACAAAAGACTATCAAAAAATAAATGGTACCTGTATGTCAAACATAGCTTCCATGACTTGTGACCTATATGAGACACGTGTAGCATTTGCTATGAAATATAGAAACAAATCACTCATAACTGACAGAAGCACTGCTCAAAGTACACATGCAAGTTATTTCACCTTCTTATGATCCAAAGAATCACCTAGAAAATTATGTGAAATTCAGAATAGTCCCTGAAAACTAGATATAAGAAAGCAAACAGGATCATAACCAGTGTGACACAGCCAACATGACCCAGCAAGTCAGCAGCAGAAACAAAACTCATAATGCACCCAGAAAATATTTTTAAAAATCTTCACACAATAATATAGTAATAAAAAATAGCTGCAGAACTAATTAGTGACTGAAACTCTTAAAGCAGTACCTTTTGACAATGTTGATGTGAAAACTAACGAAATAGGGCAAATGTCCTCCCAAGAATGATATTTTGCTCATGCAGCTGCCATGGCTGTGACAGCGGTATGATGGAAATCTGAGCAATGCCACCATCAGCTTGCGAGGCTGAAGCAAAGTGGATCACATCCCAAAATCTTCCCGGAGACACATTTCCACCAACCTCAATGAATCAGAGTCAGGTTAGAGCCAATGGCAGTTTAGTCTGGGTAAGGACAGAGGTACAAATGAATAAAGTTTTCAGCATTTGGCTTTACCTTTCTAAAGAAATAATAAAAACATACTGCACATGTTGTGTATCTGTCAACTAAATTCATTTTATCTACAACACTTTATTGGTCTCATGTAGCTCTAGAGAACAATTCAAATCTCAAATTACAAAACCACCTAGTTTAAGACTCCATCAGTACTGAAGCCCTCAAACTCTGAAATAGAGTCTCCAAGTTCCCATTCAAATTGTCATCAAAGCTACACTCCAACATTAAGGCCATGTTAGCCTTAGTGGAAGCAGATGAGGACTCCAGCCACATCTGGTTTGACTTCTCTGTAATAACTATAGTCAACTGAGCCATATAAAAGAAAAAGTAAGTATTTCCTTGAAAAGCAGCTATTATTTTTCTTTCAGGAAAATAATTGCAAAAATGCTAATATAATATTTAATAAGTCTTACTTTAAAAAACAAGATCAAAATATCTACTAGACTAGAAGAAGCCAAAAACACCAGAGAGTAACTTACAACACTCTCCCTTGGAGCAACTTCTTTCTACATAGGAAGAAAAATATTTGAAAAACTCAGCTTTTGTGACAGATGGTAAATTTAAACTCAAGTCTGGAGTCTTCAACAACTTGCTTCATCTCCAGACTTCCATACATGCCCCATGCCAAAGAACAGCCCATGCAGGTCCTTCATGAGCTCTAGCCCTTGCTCACTCTGCGACTTAGATGCTTCTGCTCTGCCTTTACCCGCTGGAAAACTAAATCTTCAATACAAGGCAGAAGGAGGAAATTTGCTGTACTCTTGGTGAAACCAACAACGTTTACATGTAATACAGGAAGGTAAACCGCAGGTGCTCAGGAAAACATATCTTCTCACTCTATATTTTTAAATTAACCATATTTTCCATTAGCTTTATCCATTTTTTTTCCCAGGTCATTAACAGATACTTAAAGCACTACTCAATTACTTATCTAATGTCATAGCCATTTTTAAGTTTGCAACTTCCTCCGTTGTTGATGCCTACATTCTTGCTTTTTGCATCACAAATGGAGTTTTGTTGCCCTACCTTTAAAAAGAGAGATAGCATACAAAAATTAAAACTCGGGTAGATTCTCAATTTTTAGAGGACCTTCTTAACCAAAAAGATATTTGTTTTCCTTAAGTCATTGGTGGGAAGACCAATCACTTCCTGCATTTCTCTAAAGAATTCCTCATTAGACATTTGCATGCCAAAAATAAATTTAGTATTTTCAGGGAGAACTTCTCATTTCATCTATTGCCAGGTTCGAAAGCAGGCAGGAATGGCTGGACAGCAGAGACCCGCCCCCTTAGATTGCAGTTTACTGATACAGGTATTCTTTATGCTCTTTACTTTTTACTTCTTTCAACCTCTTCTCTGAGCTGTGGCTATGAGTCAGGCACCCAGCTGGGTGGAGAGAATTAAATTAAAAATCCAGAGTGCTCACAGAGAGCAGACCCACATGTAAATCTGAAAGATATCTACCTATAAAAATTTATCTCTTTTTTTTTTTTTTTTTTGCTATGACAAAACGTTGAAGCATTTAAGAACACCCTGGTAGATAGAAGGGAAGGCTACCAAACACAATTTTTCTTCACAAACATGTTTAAGGGAACTATCCTCTACAAGATAAGCACAGGTCTAGCACACTTGTTAACTTACGAGATTGTTTCCTCCATCACAGACCAGAGAATTCAGCAGAGGTTTTGGAACTGATGTCAGTAACAGGGTAACACCTAAGATAAAACTGCTTAGCAAAGAAGTAAAACTTGTTACAGTGTATATTGCTGTAATATCTAAAAACGTCTCAAGTGAAGAGCAGGCAGGAATACCATCCTTTAAAAGTGAAAACGGTATATCTATTTAAAAAAACCCAAACAAACAACACCACAAGAATACCCACGTAAGCATTAATGAGCGTTTTATTTGGGGAGAGCTGAGGGCATGGTGGTTGGTTTGGGGGTTTTTTGGTTGTTGCTGTTTCTTTGGTTTGTTTGTTGGGATTTTTTTAACAGATCTAAAAAGTAAAAAAGCCCTATTTTTAAATGTTCATTTCCAGTTTCAAAAAAAAAAAAAAAAAAAAAGCTTTTTAAAAATAAAAGGTATTATTAACAAAAATAAACCATTTTCATGCTTGAATTCTTTTTTCCATAGAAAAAGCCAGAAACGTTAAAAATAAGGATTTTTTTTTGCCAAAATCCTTGTTTTATTTTCACCCCATAAAGCCCTTTTAATTAAAATATAAATTCAGCAATAAAAAATTGACAAGTTTTCCACCAGTATTTACAAATTGGAAACACTCTTTCATCTTTCCCACACTTGGGAGAAATAGCCTGAATTTAAATTAAAGCAGTGACTATTGCATGAGTCTTTGTGTGAGGAAATCATTGAAGGAAAGCCTAAGAGAAGAATATTTCATTGCATTTTAATTCAGAAAGTAATTGTTTTAGTCTGGGGTTGGTTTTTTCTTTTCTTCTTTTTCTTTTATAGCACTTCTCTTGTGATCCATCCCATCCTTGTGAGGAATTTACCCATTAAGTGTTCCTCCCAGTGCTCTGAGCTTTGCACTGGTTCAATTTTCAAAGAAACTTTTAGAATTTTAGAAGGAAAGCCAGTAAAAATTTTGCTGATGCGTTTTTCAGGAAAAAAAATATTTAATCCAAGAATGCTTGTTACAGCACATGGAAATTTCAAACCCCTAGCAAGCAGCACTGCTGACTGGGTGTCACTCACAGGTCTGATGAGGGTTAGCTTCATAACGTTGCTCAGTTCAGATAAAACAGACAACATTCCAGGCCACTACTGACCACCCCAAGAAGACTTCTTGGTGCAAGGAACAAAGATCGTAGAATCACAGAATTGTCTAGTTTGGAAGGGACCTTTCAGATTATCTAGTCCAACCATCAACGTAACCCATCACTAACCATGTCTTTCAGCACTATGTCAGCTGGGCTTTTGAATACCTCCAGAAACGCTGCCTCAACCACTTCCCTGGGCAGCTTGATAACCCTTTTCTGTGTCAAAATTGTTCCTGATGTCCAGTCTGAACCTCCCCTGGTGCAACTTGAGGCCATTTCCTCTTGTCCCATCACCTGTGACTTGGGAGAAGAGACAACCTAGCCCCCCCGCCCCCAGCTACATCCTCCTTTCAGGGAGTTGCAGAGAGTGAGAAGGTCTCCCCTCAGCCGCCTTCTCCAGGCTGAACACCCCTAGCTCCTTCAGCCTCTAGATACTGCAAGAGCAGGAAGCCTATATGATGACTAAAGCACAAAACTAGTGTACACTTGATAAGTTAATTGGGATAAACATATAGATTGGCTTGGACTACTCAGAGATTTTCCTATATATGCCATATCATTGCTTGCTAAAAAATTTATCATTTAATAGTTCATAGGTTCCAGAAACACAGTTTTCCAAATACTCATGTCCATCATTCCATAGCAGCATGTGTTAACAGTGCACTAATTTATACAAAGAGAGCCAGAACTGGCTTGAACCTATCCTCAATATTTTTTGGTCATTTGTGAAACAGCTGGATTCATTTTTCCCTGCACAAATCATCAGGATGAATGTCATTTTCTGTTATCGTTAGAAAACAGGTCCAAGCATAAATGAGCCTTAATTTCATGGATAATGGAGAATAAGAGTGTGTTCAAATACTTGAAGTCAAATGCACCTTTGCTTTTAGCTCTGTTCAGATTTTAAGGTAAAATGACAAACGAGAGTCCCAGCTCACCTGCCAAATCCTCCTGCAAGTGTTATGCCATCATGGGAGCTGACCTTCCACCTTCAGCTCCAATCATGACAGCCAGGTTCTCATCACTTTTGCCTGCCTGCAGCGTTACCATTCCGACGGTAACCTGCCATCAAAAATGTTTGTGTGTCACCACCACAAACCCAGGGTGACAGAGCAGTGGTGCAGGGACACTGGCAGAATTTGTTTTTAACATAAAGAGACTACATCAGGACCCAACAGACATGAAGCTCAGACAGCCGCGATTCCAACAAAGAGGAATCAAGAGGGGGAAATGGCAACACAAATATATACCGATGGCAGGCAATATTGCTAATTTAGGTCCAGACAGTGAAACTTTGTAAGATAGTTGTGGGTTAATGCCACAAGCTTTATAGGCCTGCAACAGCCTGGATGAGCACCCAAGGCACGTCTGGTAATCTGGGTGTTTTACAAACAGTAAACTCCTGATAGACACTACCTAAAACCAAAAGGCACAGAAAATGATATAATTGTGTATTCTTGACACTGTTCATAGGAGTCCAAACTGGTTGCAAGTTATAGGTCCTTTGGTGCTTCCATGTGTCAGTTCGAGCAAAGCCTAACTGGAGTGTGTGCTCCCATCCTTACCAACAGTCCCATGACCAAACAGTAGGTGCTTTCGGTAAGGAAATCCTTAGTTGCCCTAGGTTTGCAGTCATGTATGGAAAACTAAATCAGTTCTCCTCTAAGGAATGTATCAATATATGTAATTTCCACAGCACGCTCCTTCCTCTTCTAACCAGCACCACAAACCCACAAAACGTCACACATGCACACACTACACTACATGTTTCTACCCGAGGCACAGCTTATACCCCTGAAGGCACACATCAAGTTCTGCTCACAGCAGCATCAGTCTAACCTTCCTAATTTCAGAGTATAGTGCACTGGGTAAAAGCAGAGATAAATGCATCCTTAAGTCTTCCGCTTTCCTTTATAGCATCAGTGCACTGCCATTTTCAATTCTCTCCTGAGCAGTTGATTCAGAGAATTCAGGACTGTTGAAAGGTTCTGCAAAAAAAATAAATTACTGAAATAGTTTATAAATCCTAGGAGGGTGCGTAGCTGCACAACATTTGTAGGACAAGGAGCATTCTTTATAATGGTTATTTTATCCTGTGATTTATACTGGTCTCCTCCATCTATCACAGGGCTACAGTGTTCCGTTCTGCCTGTAGGAATTAACTTTTGGTCTCACACTACACTCTCCCTGCCAGAACAACACTTTCTCTAGGTTTTCAAGCCTTCTGCATCTTTTTTTTCTGTGTGACTATGTCAAAAAACCAGTGTTAAATTATGTGGATGTGTTAGTTCTGTGGCCCTTGGTGATATGACAGAGGTTAATATTACTTCAGCGAGAAACTGAAAGCATCCTATGGCAGTTTGCACTCTAATTCAGAGATTTCAGGTATAACTTAACAAGAAAGCTTGAGTTTATCCTCCCTCAACCTCTACCCAACTGCTGAAATTAAAACATCTACAAGGACTAGGAATTATCCATATCCAAGGTCTAAGGGACCTTCTTGCACAGGTTCAAATCCTGAAGGTGATTGTCCCTGAGCTTTGAAGACATTCATAGTTCAAATCCAGACCAGTCTTTTGGAAATGATCCACCCTAACCTTAAGTAGAATTTGATTCCTGGCTATTATGACATTGGCACACATCACATCGATAGACAGATCTGATTTGGGTTTTTTTTTAAGCTGCTCCTAAATTTAGTTTTTTTGTTTTAAATACCAGCCTGAAATCTTGATATCAAAGTTCCTCATGTGTACTCCCTCTCTGGCCAGTCAAAATTGAGTCTTCAAGTCCATTTCCCAGCTCTGCTACAAGCAGAAGGCTGAGCCAAACCTCTGTCTTATGGCAAAGGCAGGTGGGAAGGATCACTTGCACCTTCCATCTAATATCAAAACACCCACACAGTTTTTCACCTGAGGGTGAGTGGCCTCTTTATCCCCTGAAAAAGCTGATTAGTCAAGGTTTATTCAGAAATCAGCTCAGGATGTGAAATCTTAAAGGACTTGCTTCTTAGATGGCAGTGGAAATAAAATCTGATAGTAGCCTTCTCCTCAACCCAAAACCAACAAAAAACACCCTAATTGTTTCCTCTGCAGGAAGTCCCTTTGGGGATAAAAGAAGTCATACAGGATTTAGATCACTTCCTGGATTTGTCTGCATCTATCAAACAACACGCAGCAGTAAAGCCAACAGCACTCTGTCCTCCCTCTGAAGTACAATCCGAGAGAAAGAGAAGAGATTCAGAACTAAGGTATTTGGATTGCCTCCTCCACTATTCACAAGGTGAGGAATTATTTGATATGTAGGCCAGCAAAAGGTCCCCTTTTCCTTTGTCTAGAAAGACTCATCCTTCTAACACGAACAAAGGAGGAGACAGAAGTTCCAATGCATATTGAAAGTAACAGAGAAAGAGAGACAGACACAGCGGGTAGACAGTTGATAATGCAGACGGGGGGGAAAAGAAAGGATGGGAAAAAAAAAAGAACTTCTTAAGATTCTTTCTAAGAAAAATGAATCTGTACCACTGCTTTTATTAGAATGCCTCATGCTTTTTTTTTGCTCTCTCTTCCTGACACAGTAAGTTATGTTCAAGCTGACTGACACTTTGTCAGGGCACTGCATTGTTCTTCTTCCAGACGGCTCCCTCCCGACCTCGGTGCACGGCACAGTGCTCCAGTAGCAAGTGTGACAACACGTCCAAGGGCTGAGGATGCACGCACTCCTGATGGGGATTAGAAACCCTCACCTGCAACCGCATTCCGCACGGTTGCCTTTACAAAATCAAGGGTCAGGACACAAAGCAAGACTGATGTAAAATGAGGTGGGGCAAAGGAAAGGGTCAAACCTTTTCATGAGAAAGCTGTTCTTCTTCATCAGAGGTAGAGGAGGTACGTCTTTTTTGGTGCTTTAAATTCCTTGGAGCGTGCCAAAACTCAGCTGTGCAATTCCGGAGTTCACAGCAATATAGCTGGGGGTTTTAGCATGGCTTTTTTAGGTAATTATTGCCACTCTATAGAATCTACAGAGTTACAGCAGTGACTTGAAACCCTGCAGTGGCATCATTCATAGAGAGGGAAAAAAAATCATTCCTGTCCTGAGTTACTTGCAGACAGAGATAAGACTGACACAAGGCAGAAGACAAATATAATCTCTATTTTACAGGAGGAATAGGAAGGCACACTGCAGACTCGATCCATGCCTCCCAACGCAGGCCTGAGCCCAGGTCTCTGCAGACTTGATGCTCAGCTTTGCCAAGGGAACCATCTTTCCCTTGGAGGAGCCATGGAGGCGGTGTACCCGCAATACTGATTGCATCTGAAGTTACCAACAGATAATCATAGTTTATCAAGAGGAAAAGACACAACTGCATGCCCTGCCAAATACCTCCTTACAGGCCTGCCAGCAAATGGACAACTGGATTTTTTGCTACCACTGATCAAAATTCCATATAATTCTCTTACTCCTTTCACTTTCATTAGCTAGTATGATTTTTTGAAAGCCAAAGTAATTCTATGGAAAAGCACAATCTCAGTCACAGGGTAAGACTCACTTTTCAGTTTCTTACAGGCTTCTTGAATGGCTTTAACTAAAACTTTATTCAGCTCGTCTTTATTTCAGTTTACTCCTTTGCAAACAGAGCTTACATGAGGCACAATATGCATCTAACATTTTCATTTCTAAGACAGAAAGTAGCATAGGGTCAAATTGTATGATTTACCCTTTTGTCATGATACAGATATAAGCAGTTAAGTAAGAATTCTAATGATCCTAATGCTCTGAACAACATAATATGACTACTGACTGACAAGCTTAAAATGACAGGCTACAAGCCCCCGGCTGAAAAGGTAGCTCATCCCAGTCTAGGAAACTGCACATCCAGAACCCTCTAGAAACGCTGCACAAGCCCAAGGCTTTGCACAGCTTTGCATCTAGTTTAATGCTTCCGATCTGGGACAAGGTTACTCAAATGACGAGTTCTTTCAGAAATCTGAATCTCAACTGTGAACATACTGCTGAAATAACGTATCACATTTTCATACACTCACAAGGACACCTTGGCAAATGGAAATATTGCCAAATGTCAGGTGCGTGGAAAAGAAAACACATACATTTCTGTACTTCAGAGGAATTTGCACTGCAGTGATTCTGAAGTCTAAGGGGTATTACAGTCTCTGAAGAAAGTGGAAAAGACATTGTAGAAAAGCAGGGAAATGGACTTCATCATATCTTACGTGCTTGATGCCTACACATAACCAATCTCACCCTTCAAAGCAAGACTGAGATTCACCCTCCTTCTGGAAAGATGAAGACCTTCCATAATGCACAAAGCCAGCAGATCCCAAAATCTGTGATTTTTTGATCAGTTTAGTTTTTGCTCACCCATGTTAGGTGGGAAAATCGGAGCAAGTGACTTGCTCAGTCAGTGAGCAAGTACGCAAAATTCTGGAGAAAATCTACTAAGGAGGAACACAATTCAACATGTTATTGGCCTACTTACTGCTGTTACTTTAATGCATAATTAACCTTGCTCACTGGAGGAAAGATTAGTCTCCAGTAATGCATACACATTTTAAACTGAGACAGACAGAGCAGAACACACCTGCCTACATTAGCACTCAGAAAATTTTAGTAATTGGGAGGGGAAAAAAAAAAAGATAACCCACTAATACCACCACAGCAGAAAGTATCCCCAAGACAAGCTTTACAAGCCCACAACAAAAGTTAAAATTGCATTTAAGATAAAATCTTGCGCTTTGAAGAAGACACCCAAGCAGCAATGTTCCTCATTAAAACCCTCTGCAATGCCAAAAGCTGTTACCCGCAGAGGAGACTGAAAGCCTTTTGCCAGGAAAGGAGCAAGCACCTTGCACACTGCTGACCTCCCTCCGGGAGAAAATGAGAAAGAAAGAGTGACAACAGTGGCAGGCAGGTAGGGAGAATCATCACCTGAGGCAATACTTTGAAAATGGGCATCAAGAGACTACTCAGCCCAGACAAGGTGAAAGCACCCATGGGTTCACATTATGATCCCCATCCAGAAATCCCCAAGCAAAAAGCAGCAAGTCTGTAATTGCAGCCTGGACACTGGGAGATCCTGTCACATAGCTTGATGACTGGCCCTCGAGCTGGGTGTGGATGGTGGCCTCAGCAGTTCTGGGTCAGCTAGCCAATAAGTGATGCAGAGATACCAGCTAACCTCAGCGATCACCCTCTGCCCCAGCTCCAAGAGCAATTTTGCCTAGAAAATGAGAATTTCCTGTCCACAGATTCACCTACCCAGAGATTTACACAAAAGGAATGCTCTGATCCAAGGATAAGTTTCACTCCAAGTGCAGTTTTGTATAAGGCAAGTTCTTTCTGTCTGAGGTGGCGGAGGCTGCCCTGCTCTCTCAGAGCAGCAGCAGCTCAGCAGCACTGCATGGTACCTCGTGCTGCCCCAGTGACATACCTCACATATCGTCTGCAGAGTCATGGGCTGAGGAAACTGAAGCCAGCTACGTGTCCTTGTGACCAAGAAGGCCAATGGCATCCTGGGGGCCATCAGGAAGAGTGTGACCAGCAGGTGGAGGGAGGTCATTCTGCCCCTCTGCTCTGCCCTGGGGAGGCCCCATCTGAAGCACTGGGTCTAGTTAATCCTAGGCTCCCCAGTTCCAGAAGGACAGGGAACTGCTGGAGAGGGCACAGCAGAGGGCTACCAAGATGATGAGGGGCCTGGAGCATCTCTCTTAGGAGGAAAGGCTGAGGGACTTAGGGCTTTTTAGTCTTGAGAAGAGAAGGTTGAGGGGGGATCTGACCAATGCCTATAAATACTTCAAGGGTGGGTGTCAGGAGGATGGGGCCAGTCTTTTTTCAGTGGTACCCAGTGACAAGACAAGAAGAAATGGGCACAAACTGGAGCACAAGAAGTTCCATCTAAACACGAGGAGGAACTTCTTCCCTTTGAGGGTGGCAGAGCCCTGGGAGAGGCTGCCCAGAGAGGTGGTGGAGTCTCCATCTCTGGAGACAATTCAAACCTGCCTGGACACGTTCCTGTGGGACCTGCTCTGGGTGGACCTTCTTTGGCAGGGGTGTTGGCCTAGATGATCTCCAGAGGTCCCTTCCAACATAATGTCATTCTGTGAACTCCTGTGAAATTGTTCACTGCAATGTTCAGCAGCACAGTCTCGGGGGTATTGCTGTCAGTAGTGGTTTGACACATTGAAGTGGGAAGCAGTCTTTGTTATGAACTTTGTGGAAGGTGAGAATTCTACCATTAGTAAATGACCGAAAACAGATTATTCATGCAGGGGCAAATTAGTGTAGCTCTACGGATCTGCATCTGCTGGACACTTTTTTTTTGGGGGGTGAGTTCTTTTGGTTAGTTGGTTTTGGGGGTGTTTTGGGGGTTGTTTTTTTTGAGCTGTTCTTCACAAGAAGTGAAGGCAAAGGCATCAGCACACAGCTGCCCAGACAGAGGTAGTGCTCCAGTGCATCCAGAGTTAGGATAAGAGATCCCATGTCAAATTGTGGATGTTTCCTGGAAATCTTTCACATGCCAGCTTTGCCTCTTGCTCGTTACCTGTGAATATTCCTGTACCTAAAGGCATGAGTAAGCCTGTATCTATTTCATATGAATGTGATTGAAGCAAAGTTTCACAAGGTTTACCATGCTTTCATTAAAGAACCACACTGGAAATTCTTAAAGAAGCCATAGAAATCTTCCTACTGGAAAGAAGCCACAGGATAAATCTCTAAGAAAAATGGACTTTCTAATAGAGTTTAGGCCCTTTGGCGTAATGTGGCAGGATTTTACCAGTTGAGTAACTTTGGAAGCCTCCCACCTAACTGCTTTCCAGAAACTATTTCAGTCAATATCATTTAAAAAAAAAAGGAAAACAATTTCAAAAAAATCAGGAAATTAATCATGTTGGGCATGTGACTTGCCCAAAAGCTATGTCAAGTCAAAGCACAAAAGGAAATCAACTATGGATAGTTTTAGAAATTGTTTCCTAACCAGTCATTTCTGTATTCTGTTTGCATGAGAAATTGAAGGTAAGAGGTTTATGTGCAGATGCTGTACTCCACTGAGATCACCTGTTAACTGCCATGAGATAGAAAGCAGTTTCAGATGACAGAAAAAATAATCATTTCAGAAGATTTGTCTCTATAGCAGAACTATCTTCTTTCCTAGTCCAGTTACCACTTCCCCTAGGCAGAACAAGGCAGAAGCGTTGAAATGTTTCTTAGAAGAAATGCAACTGCAAATATGCAACCACTTGCAACTCAGTTTTATTACAAATGCTAAAAGGTGTGCCAGACTGGGAAGAATGAGCCTTGCTGGATTATACTATGCAAGCAGAAAATCTTTGCAGAAGCTCATTTTGCTCCAGATAGCAGTTTTGCTCACAGATCTGAATGAGATGCAAACTCACATGTCTATGATACCCAGCTGCTGATGGTAATCCTGTCCAGCACCACAAATAGATCCAAGAGACAAAGCAGTTCATAGCCTATGTCAGATGCCTGAAGTTGGACAGTATAAACACTAGTCCTTCTGCAATTGGTCAGGATAGAATCTGAGAAACATCTACTAGGCATCCTGAGCCTCATTTTTAGCGTGTTGCAGGGCATAGCTGAATAAGGACCTGAAATCAAAGGCAAGGATTCACCAGCGTTTCTCCCAGTGAGGGGATGATTTCTGCACTAGAAAAGGCAAAGGATACTTATGTCTCAGCAATGGTTCTGGTCATCATCATCTTCTCTGAAAAGGAAAACCACAAAGAGCAGAACCTGGTGGATTATTTTCCTTCTGTAAGGAGAGGATGAGGTCTTTCAGGCAATATATAGGGTCTATCCAGACAGATAGGGTCTCTCACAGCACTGCTGAAACACAAGTATCACACTGCAAACAACAGGAGAGAATGAGACTGGTGGAACAAACCCAGACTCTTATGCCCAGAGTTTGTTAGCATCCGTTCAGACAGAGCAGACAAGCCCTGGACATGCTAAGGTTTTCCACCAGGAATCATATAAATCATAGTGATTTATATCATAGAATCTGTGAATAGAGCCTGAGCTTCAACATACCAACAGTTTATGTGCCTACCAAGGAGACCAAACCCCTAAGGCTGCAAATTGAGAAAAGGGGATCCTGGAAGAGCAGGGTTTAGGGGAGTATAACACCCTGTCATGGGAATTGGATCAGCTACACAGGAGGAAACCTTGTCCACTTTGTCAATGTGAAAGAACAGAGATACAGAAATGTAAAAGCACCTCTTTTGCAGATGGGAAATAGCAAGCAAGCATTGTGGAACCTGCTAATACACTCTTGTGTAGTTACAGAGAAAGCACCAGAGGGGTCCTGATAGCCTCTAAGTCACTGCTCCCATCCCCAATGTGTACACTCTATATTAATATATTTCATACATTTTCTTTGGCAAGTTTAATGGAAACAGAGGCTTTCAATGAAAAGGCTGACTGAGCCAAAACTCACAAATACCCAGCTATACTGTCTACACACTCTTTTCTCTTATTTCCCCCTGCCCTCCTTCCCGCCCCCCCCAAAAAGGGGATTTATGTGATATTTTTTCCACTTGGCTCATGTGGAAGGTGAGCTGATCTGTGCTGTGAAGTTCTATATTGGTTCTTCTTTCATTTTTTTCAGAGACCAAAAAGGAAAAGAATAGAAGGCAGCCTCTTTAAATGAAATATGCCCCTGTCAAAACAATTTAACAAATGGAAAAGGCATGCCCATTATGCTAGTTTTCCAGAAGTTCATCAACCTCACTGTTAAATGTTAGCATGTAAGAAAAATGACTCTATTTGTTCTTTATGGTTTGTCCCCAAGATCAAAGTGCTGTGGGTTGGAGGGTGTTTGACATCCAAGAAACACTCGTTGCTGCAATATTGTCTGCAGTGTCTTTTGTTAGTTTTGTTTCTTTATAAGGCTTTAAAGAACAGCAGTCAACACTAGCAGCACATTGGCATCCCATCAAATGCCAAACTCGTCCTCTTATAGCACATGGGAGGAGAGTATTTTTATGATTCTTATTATGGTTTTCTTCTTTCATTAGGTCCTCTGATAGAAGTAACTGGAAATTGTCTTGCATCCCAAACTTCTTTCACTTGCAAGAGATTTGTCCAACAGTGAAGTCAACACTATTAATCCTTTATTTTAAAGAGAAGCTAGAGCCTTATATAGATAAATAGAGCAGTTTGTTTTAGACAAATCTATAAATCATTAGAGGTTTTGTCTTGGGGTTTTTTTTGAAATACAGCTTGTTGTCCAACGTAATTTTTTTCAGTAGTTTTTATTTAGCTCCTATCAGATGGTGGATGATATTCAAAAGGCTGAAAACGTGTGTCAGTAGCATAAAACTGCTTTATTTAACCAAATTGTTCAACTTAGTGAATTAGCTTGCACAAACTGTTTCAGTAGAAACATTTCAACACCTATGGTTCAGTTTTAGAAAAGCAGACTTTCAGTCAAGTCCAGTTTGCCTAGCTGAGCTAAGGTGATTTTAAGAAGCACCTGCTCCAAATCCCACATCCAGTCAAGGACACTTTGGAAGGTAACCACAGCTATAGGCACATCCTCCTGTCTGCAAATGGCCTATTTATTTGAAACAGTGACTCAAGTGAAAATGGCTTCCCTAAAAAAGAAATAACAAACTAACTAACTAAATAAAAAAATAAATAAGAGGGGAAAAAAAAATAAGGGAGAGAACTTTGTAGGTCCTAATGTAGGTCTAGGATGATCACCTGGTTCAAGGAGTCTAATCCCTGGCTCTCAGGAGCAGCCTTGCTACAGGTAATCCCTTTCATAAATTTACTAAGCTTCATCTTCACTTCTGTTACGTTTTTGTGCCCCAACTGCTCCCATGGGGTGTCTGTTCAGAGCTTGGATGCTCCAACAGTTAAGGACTTGTTTCTGAATCCCCAACTGAAATGTACACCTAGCCAGTTTGTACCCCTCTGCTCCTCTGCCGACTTCAGCTTAAGAAGTTATTTTCAGCATGATGTATTTAAAGAAAAAAAAAAATGTGTGCTCTCTCCTGTTTTGCCTTACTGAGTAAAACATGACAACCTTTTCTGGCCTCTGCTTGTAAGAAAAAAAATTCTCCATTCCCCTGATCATTCCTATAGCCTTGTCTCTGCAAGCTTCAGGTTAGGTCATCTTTCTTGAACACTGTTAGTCAAAATCATGCGGTATGTTAAACAAGGTCTCAATAATGCTCCTTGGATGCAGACAGTAGTTCTTCCTCATCTGGAATTATCTTTCCTGAGACATCCTAGAACTGCATTTACCTTTTATGTATCTTCACAGCTTACTTTCAGCTTGTGACTGAGTAACTCCCATGTGTTTCTTGGCCATTTCCAGCTGATGACTGCCCAGCTTAGAGCAGCACACTTCACTGAGAGCCCCCAAATGCATGATGTTATCTTCTGCACTAATAAGTTTTATCTCATTTGTAGTCCTCAACATCATCCAGCTTTTTCTATGCACTATCCCGAACTCCCTTTATACGGCTGCAGAGTGTCAGCTTTGTGTCCTTGATTAAAGAATTACAGAGAAGCAGTTCCCCAGGGTGAATTGCCCAGAATATAATAAACAAATAATTTTAAAAATTAAAACTTATTCTGCTTACCCAGCACAACCTGTCCCAGGTATTTTTCAAATCTATAAGAAAGCCGGATAGAACAAAAAAAACCAAACAAACAAACACCCCCCCAAAACCAAACGAAACAAATAAAACAAACAAACAAAAAAACCAAACCAGAACATAAAACAAAAACCAAAACAAACCAAAACATAAAAACAAAACCAAAACAAACACCATCACCATCACCCCCAAAAAAAAATCAACCACCAACCAAAGTGAAGTCAATAAGCAAAGGCAAGTAGGGAGGAGCAAAGATTTTAAATGAGGGAGAGTTTGAACTAAACACTGATAAAATACTGGAAGCTGAAAAAAAGGCATGACATAATCTAAATGACAAAGACTATGTTTTTCTACCAAAAAACCTCATTTATAATGAAATATGTTGGGAGGAAGAGACAACTGAATCCAGGAAGGTCCAAGGAGAGTGGATCTCCTCACCAAGAAGTGGCAGATTCATGTTGCTAAAGCCGTGTATGGAAGGTTAAACAGTATCTTTAATTTAGGGTCTGAGAGAAAAATATAGAAATTAAATCTGTTAAGGACCTGAGAAGCTCTTAGGAACAGAAATTTCCAAGTGGAAAGGGAGAGGAAACCAATGACATGTTAAAGCAAATAATACAATTTCTTCTCACCTCAACCAAAAGCAATATATACCCAGCATACAATGTCTTATAAAATGGATGTCAAATGTATTATTAACATATTACTGAATCCTGTCAGCTCACTTACCAAAAAAGCTCTGATTTACTAACCACACTCATCATTTTCTTTCCAGAATTCCCAAAATACATTCATGTTTTAAAACTGCTTACTAAAACAATGACAGAGAGACTTCTGTATGAAAGCTGACAGCTCTAGAAGCCTACAGTGCTTTCTGAAATAAAGAGCAGACAAATAAGCCAGGAGTCCCTTGACTGCCACGGGGCCCTGGTTTTCCAGCTGAATATTGGAGAGCTCACAGATGGACCTAAGCTCTTATCATGGTAGAGCTTTGCTAGGGTGCTGTAGTCACACTGGCTGCAAAGAGATGGTTCCCCCATCTCCCTAGAGAATAACCGATTCCCAATCAAATAAATATTAAGATCAAGAGTGGAAACAAACTGAAGCAGAACAGAAACAACACTGCTTCTTCTAGTCTTTTGGGTAACCTGCCTAATAACTAGGAACTTGAACACTCAGTACATATAAATTGCTTTCTAGGTGGTAGTTTTCTATCATCAAAAAAAGAAAATGAAAACAAACTTTGCTTTCTGCAACTTAATGTTAAACTCATTCATTTGGACAGGACAATATCAAGTGCATATATAGATGAAATGAGTATTTCAGGTAATAGTAAGCAAAACATATCTGTTTTAAGATACTAATTTATATATTTTAATCCTACATAGAATTTTTCCTAGGTTTAATGAAATATTCCATAGAATATAACATGTAATGTAATATAATGTATAAATGTAAATGATATTTAATCTTTTATACAGGTGCACATATTTCTATACACACTATCGCACTAACAAAAGCCCACTCTAACATTTAAATTCTGGTAATTGCAACACATAACATAAAAAAACTTCAAGCAAAAACAACTATGAGATCATAAGTAACAACTCATCTAGAAAAAACAAACAGAAGAACATGAACAGTTTCACAAAACATCACAAATGTAATACAAAACTCACTACCCACTGGTTTTAAAAATGCTGAGCCATACAAACAGAGAGAAGCTTCTCAATAATTTCTCAGAAGACAATATTTTATCTAGAACATACTTTTTAACCAATCTAGGCAAAAATCTTCTTTTCCCCTTACGAGACAAAATATTGCTCACTTAGCAGTTCCCTACCTAACATCTGCTTCTATTTCCATTTTGTAGGCAAACAGGAATTTCTTTCTGGTACTGAGTGAACCTCCTTACAACTTTGCTGAAATTCAAAAAGTCACCCTCACTTTTGCCCAAATAGCACAGCCCGGACTTGCTCACCTTCTGTTTTCATCAGAGCCAGATGCTCCTGTTTGTTTCACCCCCACTGTATCTCAAATTGCGGGCTGCAGTCTAACTGAGCCTCCCATATTCATTGCAAAACTTTTAATAAATTCCATCACTTAAAGTCAAAGCACTGGACGCCTCTGAAGCACATCTACTGTGGTAGCCCAGAGAAAGCAGCTCAAACACACAGTCCACTGTAATTCTTCCAAAGGCCATCCTGCCCAACATATCTCAAGTTACTATATTTTCAGGCTGCACTAGCCCCACATGTGGCAATCCTGTTCCCTAACCCATCCCACATCACCACAAACAGAGGAAGAAACCATGGAAATTAAGACAAGTGAGCTTTTAAAACATAAAATGATAATTCAAAGAGAAATTTCTCCAAAATACTTAAATGTACAGGATAATTATATAATGTACAAAGAAAGTAAATCTGGCATTTGTGCAACATCATACTCACAAAACGACATTCCTATAGCATTTTCTTTCATGTCTCTCATTTACTGTACCATTCAAAGCACTAAAAACAACCCACTGAAATAAAGTTGGGGGGAAGGGAGTGTCAAAATTCAGCAGTGACATGAAATAATTTGATTTTATGTCTAGAATTTACCATTTTGCTCATCTAGTCGGACTTCTACACACAGTACAAACCGCCAAATTTCACACACTAGCTCCAGAATTCAACCAATATCTTTAAAAGACTCTGCTGAAAAGCCTTACAGCCTGGAAAGTCTAAACAACACATCAAACAAAGCCATTAGATCTCCCTGATTGCAATTACAACTAATACAGTTGAATTTTATCTGCAAACAGCCACTTTCAAAGAAAAAAAGAAATGCAAAGCTAATGATCTGAATCCCACTCACTGACATATGACTTGCAGTTTCATTCAGAACTTAAAGACCGATAAACAGCCACAAGTTAAAAATTTCAGATCTTTAGGTGAATGCATACCTTTATTCTTTTTTCTTCTCCTTTTCTGCCTTTTCATGAATCCTTATTCAAAAGTGACACATTTGTTCAGTTCAGGGAGATTCTTCTCTCTGGAGGGGAAATAATTTTTATCAGTAAGACTCCCTGGTGATCAGGTAGACTTGGAACTGCTGTTAATCAGCCTTTTTGACATGGTAGCTTGAATAGCACTTCCCATGATGCTTTGTGTGCCTACCTTAATTCTTTCCTTTTGAACTCACCATGACTTATAGGTGTCTTTTTTTCCTTTTGTGTGTCTGAAGTTATCCCTCTATTAACTTTAATTGGAAAGGTACCTTTTGTTCCCCTAGAGTAGTCATATACTAACCACTGAACTCCCTAGGCTCAAATTTCTGGGGTAGCAAGAGTTCAGTTTTCTGATAACTCAAAAAAAAAAACACAATTCCCAGCAAAAAATGTAATGCCTTTAGTATTGCTAATAAAATAAGTGATATTTACGCTAAAGATGAACTGTTGCATCCATTTATGTCAGCAAATACGGAGGCTTCTACTGCAAGTCATTGAGAGTTCAAAAGAAAATAATTAAGGGCAGACACACGACACGGAACCCTGTCCCCTGTCATCTGCAAACTGCAATGAAATGCATGCTGCTAAAACTAAAAAAGCCATTTTCTGAAGCACCAGGAGAAATTTCTTTCATAGAAGCAACAAAGCTTTGCTTCTTCTAGACTTGTGTCTTCTCCCAGACTCCACTCACCCAGCCACACGATACCGCTGTTGGCAAGAGGAAGGATACACCTGGGCCAGCCTGAACCCCACTGCCCTCCAATGGGCCATGCGGGACACTCTGCATGGGGTGGCCAGGTAGTTGCCAACCTCGATATGTAGCAGCTGAGTTCCCATCTTCCCCTCAGTATCTGCTCATTTGGGAGGTGTCCCCTGTCTCCAGGCTTCTTTCACAAAATTTGTCAGAGCTTTTAAGACTCCTGCTGCTTTTCCGGGTCCAGAAGAAGCTGCTGTGAGACCCAGAAGTTTCTGTGAATGGACAGGCAGGCACGTGCTTCAGATAGTATATTGTCCTGGTTTCCAGCAGGGACGGGGTTAATTCTCCCCTGACTCTCTCAGGGCACAGCTATTCCATCCCATGTGCGCCAGGCCCAGGGGCAGCAGGGAGCTGGCGGGGGAGGGGAGGGACGACAACAGGAAATGGGGGGTGGTGGCAGCGACGGGATATATCGGAGCGGCGGGGCCGGGGGCGTGCGTGACATCGGTGGCGGTCGGGACGGCGCGGGCTGCGGTCGGTATCGTACTCGTGTTTGTATCCCCCCATCTGTGTTATTGTTTCCCTGTAATACCTGTTGTTCTGTTAAACAGTTTTCTTTTGTCCCAACCCACGAGTCTGCCTTTTTTCTTCCTTCCAATCCTCTCCCACTGCCATGGGAAAATCTGAGCGAGCGGGCTGCCCCGTGGCTCTTTGTTGCCGCCGAGGCCAAACCACGACAGATATGTTTCTTTAAGAAAAGTAGCTGAAAGTAAGAAATCTTCATGCATCTCATGGCACGCTGAAGAAGTTTGTTCACATCTATTTCATGGCCTGATCACAGTCAAATAAAATGCTAAAAAAAAAAGATGTTACACGTTGGGCTTCAAATCAGAAGCAACATTTGAACCTTCACAGAGGGCTGAGTCCTCATTGCCTTCATGCTGCTCAGCTGTATTTATCCACAGAAAGTGATCTAAGATTCATCTCTTCTTGATTTGCTTTGTACCAGAAGATGAATTTGGACTAATGAGGGGCCAGGACAGCAATACATCCACCTCTGCCCAACAGATCAGAACACCCTGAGCTACAGGGGCAGCTACAACCCTTTCAGTACAACAGATTAAAAAAAAAAAAAAAAAAGCCCCAATAGCATATCAAAGATTAGCATGTGGTTAATGGCCCCCTCTTAGAGGCTGGCCAAAATTACAAAATTTTGCCAGCCAGCCACTTTTAGAGCTGATCCATTGACCCATTTCTTTCTGCACAGGGTACCTGAAGCCCTTTTGGTTTTCAAAGCAGTCATCTTAGGGCAGGTGGGGGTGGTACTAATGCTTCAAGCAAGTGACAGTTCGAGTAAGCTTTCTCTTAGAAGCTACTGGCCCTCTGTCATACTCCTTTACACCTGCCTACACAGGAGAGGATCAGATTCACTGTGTTCAGTATGACATCTCCACTCATACCTTTCACGAGTGACAGAGAGAAATTAACATCCACTGTACAGGCCACCTCTTTTCTCTGCTGCAGTGAAGCAAATCATTTATCCTACTCTCCTAACTAACAATTAGCTAAGATACAAGCAGATGTGGCGGAGCTGTCTATGATGTGCAGTGTTGCCCAGATTAAGTATACAACCACACCTTTAACTCAAGTTTTTCTCTTCTCCTCAGTCCCTGACTGACCACAGTCTAAAAGGCAGGTAAAATTTAATTAAGTTTTCAAATGGTTTAGTTCAGTGTATGAAACTACCTTCCCTTTTGATTTTTGCCTTATTTCTCCCCTCTCCCTTTATAGCATTGGGCTTATGTTACAAACTCAAGTTGTACCCTCCTAAGAATTACTGGACAAAACCCTCCTTTGCAAAAAAGCTGCCAGACCATGGGATAGAGTTAACGCCGCATCCCTCCAGGTTTGTTGCAGTTGAGTCTATTTATTTAAAACAGGCAGCCAGGATGCTGCCAGGCATCCTTTGGACACAAAGCGTGTGCTTCATCCATGTTGGCTTGGGAGCCTCACCTTGGGCACCCAGCAAGGCATGAGGTCCCCAGCCCCTGTTTGCACAGCATCTAGTGCAGGAGGGTGGCTGATTACTCACACAGCATCATACAAGCATTTCAGGCAGAAAGGAAGATAGAGACAGTGCTCTTTGAAGTGGCCTGGTGCCTGTGAGAGGCATTGGGTGAAGAAGACAGACAGACAGAAAGAAAGATCCCATTTATTCACCTAAATCACAGAACAGGCAGCTGTTTGCTCACCAGGACCCCAAGATGACCTCAACCCTGACCTCAAAGCGATGCCCTAGGGGGAAAGACTACTGCAGTATCGCCTTCCCAAAGGCAAACCTGGCCAGCCCCGTGCAGCAGTTAGAGCAACACATCCCAACCCTGGTAACTGACGTATCAGCCATGTGGGACAGCACAGCTGTGGCTTCATTCCCTTGCTGGGACCTGTGATAGGTTGACCTTGGCCTGCTACCAGGCACCCACCCAGACACTCCCTCACTTCCCATCCTCAACAGGACAGGAATTGAGGAAAATTGATGTCATTTATCGCCAATTAAAATAAATTTTGATGGTGAGACAAAAATCAGAACACCATCTTCCTCTCACACCCTCCTTTTTCTAAGGCTCACCTTCACTCCCAGTTCCTCTAACCCTCACTCCTGATGGGTGCAGGTAGATGGGGAAAGGAAGGGCTGTGATTGCTCCATACCAGCTCCTCTCTGCTGCCCCTGCCTTCTCACGCTGTTCTGCTGCTCTTCTGGGGACTCTCCACTGGCCGCAGCTCCCTCAAGATAATCTGCCCGCTCCATCAGGGGCACTCCACAGGCCCCAGCTCCCTCAGAAGAATCCAGGCCACAGCTCTTTCAGTAGAATCCACCTGCTCCAGCAGGGGCTCTCCACAGGCCCCAGCTTCCTCAGGGGAATCCACCTACTCCAGCAGGGGCTATAGAAGCAAAAACGTGTGCTGTAGCTAACCATAATTTAACATTATCATTACAATCTTACATAGAATCAGTCACTACATTTAGTTCATCTTTTGACCGCTGCATAAAGGCCCATACTACTGCAGACAGCTCCAAAGTTTGTAAGGAGTCC